>AWUE01016288.1:0-256043 GCA_001974825.2 Corchorus olitorius | reverse complement strand
GCTAAAAATCATGAAAAACTGAGTCAGGGCCTCGAAACGCGTTTTTAACTTAAAACCGTGATGGATAGTACACGATTTCGGCTAAAATTTTGCAAAAATTTAGCCGGAATATTTTTCCTTAATTTTTTGCCACAATTCTCATCGAAAATATATAACTCAAAGACAAAAGGCTTGAAAGGTTTTTCAGACTTTTAATATCGTTTTTCCAATTTTATTCTTAATTAATTTTGAATTAAGTAGAAACATGATACAAATGCTCGTAAAAATAAATCCTTAAATCCAAAGTGGCTGAGATTTAGTCAGATGAATATAGATAGTTCAAGGTGTCTTCGTGCAAAAAAATCATGCAAAACTGAGTCGGGGCCTCGAAACGCGTTTTTAGCTTAAAATCGTGATGGACAGTGCACGATTTCGGCTAAAATTTTGCAAAAATTGATCTAGAAAATTTTTCCTCAATTTTTGGCCATAATTCTCATAGACACTATATAATTCAAATAAAAAAAGCTTGAAGGGTTTTTCAGGCTTTTAATATCGTTTTTCCAGAATTAATTTTGAATTAAATAGAAACATGATACAGATGCTCGTAAAAACAAATCCTTAAATCCAAAGTGGCTGAGATTTAGTCAGATGAATATAGATAGTTCAAGGAGTCTGCGTGCCAAAAATCATGCAAAACTGAGTCGGGGCCTCGAAATGCGTTTTTAGCTTAAAATCGTGATGGATAGTGCACGATTTCGGCTAAAATTTTGCAAAAATTGATCCGGAAAATTTTTCCTCAATTTTTGGCCACAATTCTCATAGTCAATATATAATTCAAAGAAGAAAAAGCTTGAAGGGTTTTTCAGACTTTTAAAATCATTTTTCCAATTTTTTCCTGAATTAATTTTGAATTAAATAGAAACATTATACAAATGCTCGTAAAAACAAACCTTAAATCCAATGTGGCTGAGATTTGGTCAGATGAATATAAATATTTCAAGGATTCTTCGTGCAAAAAATATGCAAAACTGAGTCGGAGTCCCAAAACGCGTTTTTAGCTTAAAGTCTTGATGGAAAGTATACGATTTCGGCTAACATTTTAGAAAAATTGATCCGGAAAATTTTTGGCACAACTCTCATAAAAAAATATATAATTCGTTGCCAAAAAAATTTGGTCAGATGAATATAGATATTTGAGTGAGTCTTCGTGCCAAAAATCATGCAAAATTGAGCTGGGGCCTCGAAACGTGTTTTTAGCTTAAAACCGTGATTAAAAGCACACGATTTCGACTAAAATTTTGCAAAAATTGATTCGGAAAATTTTTCCTCACTTTTTGGCCAAAATTCTCATATAATTCAAAGACAAAAAGATTGAAGGGCTCTTAAGGCTTCTAATATCGTTTTTCCAATTTTTTCTGAATTAATTTCAAATAAAATCGAAACATGATTCAGATGGTCATAAAATCAAATCCTTAAATCCAATGTGGCTGACATTTAGTTAGATAAATATAAATATTTCAAGAAGTCTTCTTGCCAAAAATCATGCAAAACTGAGTCGGGGCCCCGGAACGCTTTTTTAGTTTAAAACTGTGATGGAAAATGACCCGAAAGATAAAATTTTGCAAAAATTGACCCGAAAGATATTTCCTCAATTTTTAGCCACAATACTCATAAAAAATATATGATTCAACGCCAAAAAGATTGAAGGGCTTTTCTCGATTTTAATATCGTTTTTCATATTTTTTCTGAATTAATATCTAAATAAATCGAAACAAGATTCAGATTCTCGTAAAAATAAATCCTTAAATGCAATGCGGCTAACATTTTATTAGATGAATATAGATATTTCAAGGAGTCTCGGCGCCAAAAATCATGGAAAACTAAGTCGGGGCCCGAAACGCGTTTTTATCCGAAAACCATGATGGTTAGTACACGATTTTGGCTAAAATTTTGCAAAAGATGACACAAAAAAAATTTCCTCAATTTTTGGATAAAATACTCATTATATATATATAATTTAACGCCAAAAAGATTGGAGGAATTTTAACGCTTTTAATTTCTTTTTTCTTATTTTTTTCTAAATTAATTTTTAATTCAATCGAAACAAGATTCAGATACTCGTAAAAATAAATTTTTAAATCCAACTTGGCTGAGGTTTGATTAGATGAATATGGATATCTCAAGGAGGCTTGGGGCCAAAAATCATGCAAAACTGAGTCGGGGCCCTGCAACGCTTTGTAAGCCAAAAGTTGTGATGGTTATTACACGATTTTGACTAAAATTTTGTAAAAAGTGACTCGAAAGATATTTCCTCAATTTTTAACTAAAATAGTCATAAAAAATATATAATTCAACAACAAAAAGATTGAAATGCTTTTCACGCTTTTAATATCGTTTTTCATTTTTTTCTGATTTAATTTCTAATTAAATCGAAACAAGATTTAGATGTTCGTAAAAATAAATCCTTAAATGCAATGCGGCTAACATTTTATTAGATGAATATATATATATTTCAAGGAGTCTCAGCACCAAAAATTATGCTAAATTGAGCCAGGGCCCCGAAATGCATTTTCAGCCAAAAACCGTGATGGTTAGTTAGTACACGATTTCGGCTAAAATTGTGCAAAAATTGACACGAAAGATTTCTGCTCAATTTTTGGCTAAAATACTTTTAAAAATATATAATTCAAATTGGAGGGCTTTTCACACTTTTAATATCGTATTTCTTATTTTTTCTAAATTAATTTCTAATTAAAATGAAACAAGATTCAGATGCTCGTAAAAACAAATTTTTAAATCCAATGTTACTTAGATTTGTTTAGTTGATACAATGTATTAAACCAATTTTTTTTTTATTCTTTTGGAAAGAATATTGAAGCACTGCTTTGGAAAATCACCCAATTATAATCGTGGGAGATTAACTTGAGCAATTTTTTTTTCCTTGGCATATGAAACTTTAATCTTGACAACCCCGGCATAAGACCAATTTTTTTAAACATGTAATTAAACTAATTTTTTTACTTAATTCCCATAATTTATTTAAATTAAATAAATAGAAATTATTAATAAAAAGTATCTCAAATAATTATGGGAGTAAATTATTATAATTATATTTTGTATTTACAATATCTTTACATAATTAAAATAAAAAGTTTCATGACTATAAATAATAATATTATAATTAAATATATTATAATCTAACAATAATTATTAGAAGTAAATTATTAATTACAATTATAGTGGATTATTAATATCTTTGTATAATTTAAAATTTTAAATATTGGATTTACAATATCTTTCCATAATTAATAAAAAAGTTGATCATCTTAAAAAAAATTAAAAAAAAGTTAAATAACTTAAAAGAATATATGTATTAAAAAATTATTATACTATAATACTAAGGGTATTTATGAAATTTTCCAATTAGAATTTTTGAGTTCTATATAGTAACAAGATAAGATAGTAAGATAAGATAAAAATTAGGGTCTGATGGAGTATCTTGATGTTTTAAAAGATCAAATCATCTCCCTTTGTTAGATTGACAACTTTGAAAGTGAGATGCCGTCCCCATTTGAGGAGCTCTTTCAATGTACCGGACAAAATCATCAAGTATTTTGGTGACAACGTAACAGTTGAGAAGATTAATGGCTATAGACGAATTTCCAGTGTTATTGGTCTCTAGTTCTGATTTGCTAGTAAGTTCTTCCTGATCTTATTTCTCGGCAACTTTACAGCATGTGAAATTTTCCATTCAACTAATTTGATTTTCAATCAAGTTTAGTTTTCTGTCTTCTTATATAGTTAGTATTTTTCATTGGCTGATATGTCTTGCCATAGTTAATTCATGGTTGCTCCCGCACACCAATTTGATTATGTCGCTTACTAATAAAACGGCCTCTTTGTGAGGCTTGGGTAAGTTTAATCAATCAAAATGCAATAGCTGTTATATAAAGAATTTAAATTCTTTGAAATAAATTTGTTATTTGTCTCTAACTTATATCCGATGACCAGGTAGGAGAGATGTCCACAGGCACTCTAGATATATATATCTTCTAAACTTAGTATTGATGGATCAAGCAATTATAAATTTATATTTCCATTTCCATGTTACTTTTTGTTGAGATCACATTTGGATTCTTATTCATTTATTTGATTTCATGCTGATGTCACTACTGAAAAATGTTAATATAGGGGCGTTTATTTAACGGCGTTTTGTCTAACGCCGGTATCTGATTCTTTAAAATTGAAGATAGCGGTGTTTCACTTCTGAAACGCCGTTGATTAGCGGCGTTTGTGTGCTATCTTTAAGCAAAAATGGGGGAAAAAATTTCCCGCATTTATATTCAAGGAATTATTCAATTGGCGGCGTTTCTAATTAGAAACGCCATTAATTAGTGGCGTTTTGGATTTAAACGCCGCCATATATGGAGGTAGAAATCATTATTTTTTTTTCAGGGAAAAATTCCCTCCCCCAATAATTATAATAATAATCGTATATTTTTTCCTAGAAAGTATTGATTATATATAGCGGCGTTTATGTTTTAAACGCCACGATTTATATATTTTTATATGTACATATTTTTATGTAATAAAAATAATAATTATATATAGCGNGTTTTAGGTTGTGGCGTTTAGCACTAAAAACACCGCTATATATGATTTAGGGTGGGAACGGCAAAAATTCAAAGTGATATATTTTCCCCCTAATAAATGATTAATTTTGGCGAAAAACATATTTAGGGGCGTTTGTATTACTTAAACGCCGTAATTTGCAAATTAGAAAAATGGAAACGTTGCCGTTTTGGCATTATAAGCCAAGATCCAACCTAAAATTTGCTCAACTCTTTCTTTCCTCATTCGAAATGAGTCTAAATTTTTCTAAGTCTTCTAAGGTTTATAGCTCTCTTTCCCCTTTATCCTTCCCTTGCAGTTTCGATCGAAATTAGTCTGAGTTTCGATCGAAATTGATGTTCTTGACACAATTTTGTTTTCCTCTTCTCGTAATCCCACTATTTCTGCGAAAATAGGCCCTGGGTTCGAACCCTTTTTTTATTCGAAAAATCCCATTCTCAAACCCTAATATTCGAAAAACCCCATCCTCTTCGATTTGGATTTTGGTCTCGGCAGCGTCACACGCCGACGCTCTCTCAGCAGTCAGCAGCCCTCAAAGTTTCAATTCCAGTGGTTCCGTAGCTCAGCACGTATCTTTACTAAGCATGGATTCGAAGAGGGGTGAGGGAGACGAGCAAACGATGGGGATACTTCCGATCGGCACCGTCAACCAAGCTCCGCCTGGAGGGACCAACGATGGGGATACTTCCGATGCCTTATGCCCTCTCAGTGGTGGTAGTTGCGGAGATGTTCTCCACAACGATTATGCCCTCATTTTTGGTATTTCACTTGTTCTTTTAATCTACATCTAACTGGTTTGACTTGATGTCTTGTTTTTCCGTTAGCAAATGTGAAAAATTAGGGATCTTTAGTTAGAGTAGATGGTGGTTATAACGGCACCTCTGGCGGCGTTGTGTTAAACGCCGCTATTTGAAAACGCGCATTGTGTTAAATAGCAGCTATTTGAAATAGCGACGTTTTAAAACGCGCTATTCCAGTAAATTCTAGTAGTGTGTGAAATTAATTTATAAGGTTTGGGTGGCTTGTATTATGCCAATTAGCAGATGGTTAAATTAATATTAGGTTCCAGACTGATTCAGCCTTTGGTTTTTAACACTCTTAGATAGGAAAACGGTGTATTATCCTCTGCTGCAACCACTTCTCAATGACCTTATCACCTCTTCTTGTGCAGGTTAAAGCTGCAGCAACTGAAGAATGTGATGATGATCATTTCACTGCTCCTCCAGTTGGAGTTTGTATTTTGGGTATACTAATTGATGATGCCAGCTTTTGTCTAAATCTTATCCTAAAACTTATATAGTTGGTAAAGAAATTAAATCCTATGAAATCTGTTACTTGTCTTAGATTTATATCCATGTAGATATTTCTGTACTCAGGTTATAAGTTTAACATACTCTTTAACAATGTGACTTGTAGTATTTGTTTAGAAGTTAAGAACAGGCAACAGCGATGAAATGGCTAAAATTGGGTTGCTAAAATTCTATTAGTTTGGGCCTGACCCGATTCAAAAATGAGACTAGGCCGACCTTTGTTTCGAGAAAAGCCCAATCCGAAATCAAACTTCTTGTAAATCGTTATTGAATTTTGAAATGGAAATGGAATCATGCATCAACAAAGTGCCAAGGCCAAAGCTGCTACGTACATTCATTCGATGTTTCTCATGTTTGGGTTTCCTCGAAATATACGAATGGGTCTACCATATATAAGAGCACTTAACATGGTCATGGTGGGCAGAGTTAAAGAAATTGAAGTTTGGAGAGCGACCGACCAAATCATATTCATGTCATCAACTATTCAAAGACATAGGAAAAAGTTTAAGGAAAGGAGGCCAGCGTAATTTGACGATATAAACAAAGCAAAACACAGAAAAATAACTTGTTTTTGAGGATCGATAAGAAAACTTCGGAAATGAAATAAAATCTCGATCGTTACTCAGAAGTGAGTGGAGCACTTGGCCTGTTGCTTTCAAAGTGGGAGATTTTTGAAACCAACTTTATACGTATATATATAGCCTCCAAGATGAGAAATTCTTTTTGTCTGGCGGCTTTCACCAAAATTAGAATGAAAAGATTACCACAAGAACAATATATAGCTTGAGCTATAAACGTACGTACATCATGCTACCTTCTTAATTATTGTCCTCCAGGCTTCAATTGCTTTGGCACTTGGCAGGTGCAACGAACCAAAACCAAAAGTAATGGCTATAAGAAAAAGTCTGTTAAATTACCAACCAAATTGTACTGTTATATCTTGAATACCCTGTTTTGTCAAATGGAAATCTGCAGTCAGAAAAGTAACAGGATTTTCCTTTCCTACCAAGTTTCCAAGAGGCAAAAGGAATTTCAAATTTCTTTTAATCTACTTTTCCTTTCCATATATATGTGTGTGTGTGTCAATGGCAAGGAGAAAAAGAAGATTAAAGTATTAGTATAAACAAGTTCCTTATAAAAAATACTTGACACTCGCCTTTCGCCAGCAATACATCATCTTTTCTTCTTCTCTTCCTCACCTGCAAAAGGGAGATATATATAAGATTATAATATTCTGTTTATAAAATCATGTTCATGGTATTATTATTGAATTAAACGTGATACATAAGTTACAAAGAAGAAACTGTTATCATAACTGTAAGGCACCCAAAGCTTAGAATATATAATTTAGGCAATGTTGCTTGATTTTGAGTCCCCTCAATGAGACTCATCTTTTAGACCTATTAGTTACCTTCATTTTGTATTTGTTTATCCATGAAAAAGCAGAACAACTTTATGAACAAAAGGGTTAATTTATTATTGATTATTATTCTCATTTCATTTCCACTAAAGAAATTGACGTACGCCAAGCCAAAATGGATTCCATGTCACAGCTGATGTGGTTCAATTGGATTTCTTTCACAATCGGTCTCCGTCGGCGTGCTGTCCAAGTGTCATTTCTTCGGCCCCCTGAACTAAACTTCCTAGCCACCTTCCCCAAAAAACTGTACATGAAAAATGATTTCTGAAAGCTGCTTACCATGAAATTCAGCTCTCTCAAATGCCTCCTTCACTTGTTCATCTGTTATTTTACCATCACTGGGAAATTGGAAATTGGAATTATAGTTTAAGCATTTATAATATAGTGTTTAAGCTTTTAATTTTTAAAGACACCCTTGAATTTCATAGTTTTAGGAACACTCTGTTAAAGAAAACGTAGAGATGGGTGTTTTCCTTACACCTTCCTTCCCCAAGAAATCAGATCCCATATGGTCATAGCTAATGAGAACACCAAGAAGAATTCAATGTCTAATTTAGTGCAAAAGCACCAAACTCCCCTAGGCTCCATCTGATTAACTTGTTGCTTGAGATAAACCATTGTTAAAATATTCTCATTCAAAGAATTATAGCTATTGTTTCAACTTTCAACTTGCCAGCCCTCTGTCTCTAATGTTAGGTAAGCAAAAGGGTCAATAAGACAATAACCTGTGATGGTCAAATAGCTTACATATCGACAAGTTAGAAAAATGTTTCGAGCATCAAATATGCTTTCCACATTAATCTTATAATACATAAACCTTTCTTTTGATGTGAATGAATGATATGATGATATCAGTAGCAGAATTTGAAGATTTGAAACAGAACATTTGGGAGGACAGATATATATATTAATTAATCAAATAATTAATTCAGAAACCTTGGATTTTATCTACTACTAGTATCTTTCACACTGAAATAAAAATTCTAGCTGCATGACCTATTGTTTCAATATACTATAAGAGATTTCAATTAGGGAAGGAAAAGTGATTTAGAATTTGAAAAGTCAGAGGGATGCTTCCACATAATTCCATATCAGGTACTTCTTCTAAGTCTAAAAAAGATAGATGGAAAAAACAATCCTAACAGAATCCCACTCATTATTATTTACAGAATGTCAAAGTTGGCAAGGTTTACCGAAAATATATTGGCTGCTTGCTTCACTATAAATACCAGCTGCAGACCCGTTATTCCATGCACAACCAACTTATCTTCTTTGCTTTCATTGTCTTCGAATACTGAATTCTCAATGGCTCTCTCTCTTCAATCACTTTGGATCCCTTTCATAACTTTGCTTGTCACACGCAGTCTGGCAGAGGCAGCAACATTCACCCATTCGCGAGCAGCGTACTACCCAAACTCTGATGAAAAAGGAACAGAGGGTAAGGAATACAAAAACAATGCATATCTGGTATTGTGCTTGGTAACAACATAAATGCTAACTAATTTCGCAACTGTATTACAGTAGGTGCATGTGGTTTTGGTTCTTTTGGAGCAACAATAAATGGTGGAGATGTATCGGCAGCATCTGAACTCTACCGTGATGGTGTTGGCTGTGGTGCTTGCTACCAGGTATTAATTAAGAAAGATATACTCTTGCCCATGTCATGAAATTTTAAAGTATATATGCCCTTTAGCATGCTCCTATATGATGCAAGTGGTACTTTCAACTAACTCTGAACCGATTCCTACTTTGCAAGGTGAGGTGCACTAACAGCAAGTATTGCTCAGACAAAGGTGTGACAGTGGTTATAACTGATTCAGGCTCAGGTCCCAGCACTGACTTTATCCTGAGCAGACGAGCCTTTGGTAAGATGGCTCAGACCACGGACGCAGCTGCATCTCTCTTAGCCCTTGGAGTTGTTGATGTTGAATATAGGCGGTAAGATTTGTTTATGTTGAGGATTATATAAGATAGAATCAACTTCAGGAAGAATGAAAGCTAATGTAATTCTATAATTAGAGTAAAAAGAGAGATATTAATCTTTTTTTTTCCCAGTCTTAATGTTACATGAAATTTACAACCCCGAACACCCTCCCCCTTTTCCTCTCTCTGAAGAAAAAGAAGATAACAAACAAGCACCCAAAGTTCCCCAATCATTACTATATTTTTCTTGTTGTTTCTTTTTTATCCCCTTAGTCACATGAACTACACCACAAATGGATGGGACTAACTCATAAATCTCTTATCCTTCCTCTTTTTAACAGTGTTTCATGCAGCTACCCCAACAAAAATATTACTATCAAGATTGACGAGAACAGCAACTATCCTCATTATTTGGCATTTGTTCTATGGTATCAACAAGGTGACAAGGATATCACTGCTGTGCAGCTATGTGAGGTATATGCTCTTTGTGAAATTACTATCTATTTAGTCTTCTCAACTGGAATCAAATACCTTATAAGAGCCACTAAACATACTTAATTAACCGGGTACTTGTATTATGTGCAGACTCAAAACTTTGGGTGCAAGCTACTGGATAGGAGTTATGGAGCAGTGTGGACAACCACTTCACCCCCGAGTGGTCCATTGTCATTAAGGATGTTATTGAGTGGAGAAAATGGAGATGAGTCATGGATTGTTCCTGTCAATAACATACCAGAAAGTTGGACGGGTGGAAATACATATGACACAGGACTTCAAATAAATGTCTAAAATATGCACCAGAGCCAGGGTCATTCATTTCTTTGTTTTACCAATAACATTAAAAAAATAAGTACCTAGCTTTATTCGAATGTGTTCTTTTATTATGTTTAATTGTTTATATTTTATTATTTTGTGGCAAGCAAGGGATGATAAGGTTCAGTAGGAGTAATTCTTATGGAATCTGTAATATTTAATGAAGTTTTAAGTTTATTAATAAAGATTTAAGCTACTAAAAGCAGTGATCATATTAAACAGCACTAGCCATATGTTTCAAGGAAAAGACCTTGACTTGTTATTCTAAACATGTATTTTCCAAGTTTTATTGCTTATTTTTTCCATCTCCATTTTTAGTCAATTTCCTAATTTTCTCCACAAACATAGTATTCAATTAATTAACTAATACCAAATAAAGGTCATAATTTGCATGACAATTTAACATACCCTGTTTTTTCAGGCAGCGAAACCCTGCCGCAGTTATGAAGAACCTGATTACAAGACCTGCTATATCATTGTAATACTGCCACTTCAATTAGTTGCAATTTTCAAGGCAAGAATAAGCCTAATTTCTATTCAATAAGTACACAGTGTCTTATCATGATATATTTTCAGAGGTACATGAAATAGCAGCTTATGTCAACATGTAGAATCAGAATAGATTGCTAAACATCACTGGGCCAAAAGCTTTAGCAATGGTAAATTGTTCTAAATAAAATCTGAGCAAAACCATAAACACTAAACTAGAAGCATGAACTTTTAAGATTCTTGAAAAGACAGCAAGGGAAGGAAAGGGGAAAAACAAAAAATGAAGGTCTAGAGTTTGGTCAAACGAAAAATGAATGCTTTTATAATAACAAATAAGATCAAAGTAGAATGATAGGATTTGGCGATTATTTCTGCTTGAAACAGGGGCAGGGAGAATGGAAGTGCTCCAGTTAGATTCTAAACTAGCATTGCATAAGCCAAAACAGTTTCACAGAGATTTACATCTGAGTGATCTATTATCTTTAAAAGGAATTCTAAAATAGTTATAAAAAAAAAAAGGAATTCTAAAATGAATATTGAAATGATAGGAAGTGGGTCAACACACCTTTTCAGCTTTATGATGTCATGAACTTATCCTAGTAAACTTCAGTTAATAATTTAAGCCCATCCGTATGTGATGTTTATAGATGCGTGGCCTCTGCCCTAGCGATGCCATATTCCAGAGATGTTTTTCACTTGACTTTTATTCTTTGACCAGCAACAAAGTTCCTTTTGTGTGTTTTCCCAATTATTTCATCATTCCAAAAATCTCAAACCCCAATAGCATCTCCAGAAGATAGTTTCATCTGAACACCCAACTCCATAAGCATAGAGTATATCATAGTTCTCCAATGTCGTGAAGCACTTCTTTCTGACCATCCCCTACCCTTGATAAGCTTTCTCAAGTTTTCTACTTCGGCCCACTTCCCTTTCATAGAATAAATGTGAGACAGTAATATATATGGCCCAATATCCATTGGTTCCAAGTCAATTAGCCGCTTGGCTATGATCTCTCCAAGCTCTAAATTAGATTGGGTCCTACTTGCAGAAAGCAGATCTCTCCAAAGGGCAGATCCTGCCTTCACAGGCAACTTACTATCAGTCCCTTCTAATTCTGAATAATCCATCAAACCAACTTGATTAAGTAGCTCAAACATGCAACCAAAGTGCTCCACCTTTGGTTCGATCTCATAAACCCGGCACATTATATCGAAGCACCACCAACCCTCCAAAACCTTTCCTGCATGCTTACATGCAGATAAACAACTCACGAAAGTAGAAGCATTTGGCGTTTGACCTCTCTTTTCCATATCAATGAACATCTCTAAGGCCTTCTCGAAATGGCCATGCATACCATATCCCATGATCATGGAATTCCATGACACCACATTTTTATCAGGCATCTTATCAAAAACGTCTCTAGCCAAATCCATAGCCCCACATTTAGTATACATTGTCAAGAGAGCAGTTGAAAGCAACGTATCACATTTGACCTTGTTATTTTCAATAAAAGAATGAATCCATAAGCCCTTATCAAGCCTCCCAAAATATGCACATGCTGTCAATATGCTAACAAGAGAAGCACTATTAGGCCTAACCTCTCCTATTTCGATCATCCTATCAAACAACATTAAAGCCTGGGTGGCATACTTCTTACACCGAACATATAAAGCCAACATGGTGTTCCAAGACACAACATTCCTTACAGGCATCTGATCAAAAAGCTTACGAGCCTCTGAAACATTCTCAACTCTTGCATGCCCATCAATCATACAATTCCAAGAAACAACATCTCTAACTGGCATCTTATCAAACAACTCCCTAGCCACCTCCATTTTTCCAACACCCGCGTACCCTGCAATGATGGAATTCCAGCTAAAAATATCCCTCTCAGGCATCTCATCGAACAGCTCACGTGCAACTTCAACCTGCCCATTCTTCACATAACCATCAATCATTGAATTCCAACTCACTAAATCCAAGACAAACCCATCCTCAAACACCTCGCGGGCACTCTCAATCTGCCCGCAAACAGAATACAAATGAATCAAAGAGTTCTTAATAAACAAATCAGACTTGTACCCATGTTTCAAAACCCGGGCGTGGACCTTTTCTCCTTCTTTCAACGACCTAATCTGAGCACAAATTTTCCCTAATAATGGAAAAGTAAACTCATTTTCTGCAACAGATTTACCCACCATTTTTTCATAATAAAAATCCAAAGCACTAAAACGGTCATCAAAATCCAAAAAACCCTTTAACATAATATTACAAATAAAAGTATCGGGTTCTTTGATACAATTAAATACCAAAACGGCATGAGAAACTGAGTTCAAAGAGTTGCAAAGCTTTCTTACTACCCGGCTTGCCACGGGAAGGTGTTGAATGATGCCAGAGACAAGGAGTTGAGCGTGGATTTGGTTAAATTGGTTGAAATTGGTGCATGATTCTAAGGCTTGTAAAATGGATGCTGGCTGTAGTTGTTGGTTGTTCTGTGAAGAATGTATTTGGAGTCGCGGATCGTCCGGCCACAGCTTCGGTTGGGATTTGGAGAGGTTTTTCTGGGATTTCAACAATTTGTCAACATTGAGAGAGGATAAACGTGCTGAAGCTGGTTTGGACTTGAAGCCAATGCTCATTTTCTTTTTCTGTTTGTCTTCCGTTATTTGGCGGGAAGGTTTTGGCTTCCACCCATAAACTGTATTAGATGGAATTGTAAATATTGTTGTGTCAAGTTCTTATATCAGTTTTCCGACCGTTGTATTTATAATTCAGCCTTTTTTTTTTTTTTTCAAAGCACGAGTATTCCCTCGGCCTGATAACAATGGGGCTTGGGCTGCAGCCTTATAGTGATACAGTTTCTTGGGTCTTAACCCATTTTGTTAGTTCTATAAAAAAACCTTCTACACAATGGTTAAATTAACGGCATATAATTGGTTCGAACAAGGTTAAATTGTAAATATTAAAAAAAAAAAACAAAACAAAACAAAATTGATGGCATCAATGTGGCACCATTGATCAGGAAATGGATTAAGATTTAAGACTACAGAACTAGCCATATGAGATGATCATGAAGAGCAAGGACAGTATACGAGAAAAGTGTTGCAACAAGTACATACATCATCAAGCACCCAAAGAAAGCAGTAAAATTAATGCTAATTATTTGATGGAATCCTCTCCATGGGATGGCACTGACAGCTTCATTCCACTGGTAAACCTTGTTTGTTCATCAGTCTTCTTGTCGCATGTTACCTGGCACAAGAATCTCTATGAGTGATCAACAGGTGATTATTTTTCAGATGGGAAATAGTCAGAAAACCGGTTTCCTGACAAAAATTTTGATTTCTTTATCTTCTAACTATCTCCTAAGACTGCAAATTTTATGATTTTTCAGTAATAGTTTTAAAGGAATGTACCAGAATACAAAAATAACTACCTGCGGTTCAGGTCACTGCTCATTATGGGATGGGATCACTCATCTTGCCTTATATTTTATCATCGAATAATATTCATTCCTGCAAGCAGATGATGCAAATATAAATAGCTATTGCAAGCAAAAGAATTTAGTGGAGGCAACAGAGAGACTCCTACAAGGCATTTGATTAAGTAGGAACTTTTTGCAATTTCCTCATCTTGCCCTCATTCAACAACATAATATCTGAACTTTGGGCCAAAGGACTATTATTTAACTATTATTGCTACCTCCGATCTCACCTGGCTCAAGCAAATGTTTTTTTTCTCGTGTGAAGTTCTAATTCTTACAGCCTGGCATCTGCATCCTGCTTTCTGCCTCTCCTTTGCCCATTCCAACAGCTGACATAAAACAGAATAACTGACTGTTAATTTTGTAGCCACGGTTACAAAAATAAAGTGAAAGATTAAAACAGTAGTAAATCTTTTGTTTGCATTACTCTTAATCCATCAACAACAGTTTTGAATGGTGATGATATGCTCTCAGAATGTGAGATAGCTAAGAAAAGAATCACTGCTTCTCCCAGCACTTTTTGCAGCATGCTCCCTTTTGTTATGATTTTTCAGAAATTCCAAATAAAAGTGACAAAATTTCATGTGCTCGCGGATGAAGTTTATCTCCTGAGTTGAACATATGAACTCCCCCATTCAGCTGTATCCAACTGCACCCAGGGGCTTTTCTTACTCCTCTTAATCCCATTTCCTTTCTCAACTTTTGCTCTGCCAAGTGCAGACCTCTTGCTGCATATATATTGCAAAGAACCACATGGGCAGGTGCATTCAGTGGATCCAGCTCAAGCAGTTTTTTGGCAGCTCGCTTAGCAATCTCAGCACCTTCCTTACTGAATCCACATACACCCAGCAATGCCCCCCAAATAGCAAGATCTGGTTCAAAAGGTAGTTTTAAGACAAATTCTTCTGCTTCCTCTACTCTCCCTGCTCTACCCAAAAGATTAATTATAGAAACATAATGCTCTGAACCAGGTTGAATTCGATAAATATCCCTCATTGAATTAAATAATTCTAATGCTTTACTTATAAGGCCTACATGACTACATGCTGATAGAAGACCCAGAAAGGTAACAGAATTCGGGTGACAACCAGATTTGAGCATGGCTTCAAAGATCTGTAGAGCTTCATTTGGTAGCCCATGATGAGAAAATCCCATGATCATTGAATTCCATGAAACCAAATCCCGCAAGGCCATTGTTGAGAATACGCTATATGCATCATGTATCACCCCACATTTTGCATACATTGCAATAAGAGAATTCTCAAGAACTAAATCAAATTTAGATCGCGTTTTCATAAGCATGCTATGGAGCTGTCTTCCCTGGTCAAGATCTGCTGTCGCTCCAGCAGCTCCAAACAGAACAGCATATGTAGCATTTAGAGGGAAAACACCTTGCACCAGCATCTCCGAAAATAAATAGGTAGCTTCTTTAAAATGTTCATTTTGGACATAACCTGAAATCATTGTCGTCCATGCAACTGCATCCCTTTCTGGCATGTTGTTGAATAAATGACAAGCCTTTGCTACTTGTCCAATGCTCAAATACCCACCAATCATTGATGTCCATGAGATTTTATCCCTGATAGGTGATATGTCAAAGATATACTGAGCCTCTTGCAACTGTCCAAGACGAATGTAACCATTAATCATAGAATTACAAGATTGAACTGCAGAATTCTCCAAATTCTTCTTAAATATATAAAATGCAGAGTTCATAATGCCAAATACCGAATACATGTGAATGAGGCTACTAGATAACCTAGCATCATAATCATCATATTCCCAGCCAGCAACAATTACTTGAGCATGTAACTGCTTGCCAAGACAAGGTATTTGCATCCCAGCACAAGCATAAGCAAGGGATACAAATGTCTCTCTATTAGGCCGTATTTCATAGTTCTTGTTCATTTCAAGAAAAAAGAACATGGCTTCTTCGTAGAAACCATTCCAAGTAAACCCTGCAAGCATAGCTGTCCAAGAAACAATATTTCTCTCAGGCATTCTACAAAATAAAAAATACCCTTCATTTACTTCACCAGCTCTACAATAACCTGATATCATACAAGTCCATGTAACCACATTTCTATCCTCCATTTCCTCAAACAAAACTCTGGCTTCTTTCATTCTGCAATTCTCAGCATATCCAGCAATCATAGTGTTCCATGAAATTATGTCACGGACTGGCATTTCATCAAAAACCAACCTTGCTTCCTCCAAATCCCCATTCTTAATCAGCCCACCAATCATAGAATTCCATGAGACAACATTCTTTTCAGGCATGTCATGGAAAAATCTCTTTCCCTCACAAACTCTACCACTTTCCAACAACCCGCATAACATAGAAGTCCATGAAACCACATTCCTTTCAGGCATTTCCTCAAAAAAACTTCTTGCTTCAGTTATCCTCCCACACTGTACAAAACCCGACAACATGGCATTATAACTAACAATGTTCCTCTCCGGCATGATTTCAAACAGCACTTTGGCTTCACTAAGGAAACCATTTTTCAAGAACTTTGATAGAAGAGAAGTGAAGTGGACAACGCGGGCCTGGTTGCTTCTTTCAGACGATTTGTCGAGCAGGTAGCGAGCTTCTGGGAAACGATGATTGGACAATAAATAGACGAGTTGGGAGTCAATGGAATTGAGTTTTGGGTAATGGGTATTTGAGAAAATAAGTTGGGATTTGAAGGAACGAACATGGAGGAGATAGCAGCGAATAAGAGAAATTGAGGTTTTTAAAAACGAGAGGGCGCGCATCAGCGGTTATTTTGAAAAAGAGCCCGCTAAATATATCATTATCAACTTGTGGCCACAAAAAAATATATCATTATCAACTAACAAGGCTGGGGATTATATATAAAGCATGATTTGAAACGGCGATGTCCAAAATTGACTGTTTTGCTAACGCGGTCGATATTTAATTGTCCATGTTCCATATATACCTTCTTAGTTCTTATTGCAATTTTGGCCCTATTTAAACGAAGAAACCACCCACCTAGGATTTATTAGCCATATTGTACTATAGGCAATAGTTAGCTAATATTATGTTCCCTTTTTTTTTTCTTTTTCTTTTAGAACAAATTCTCGATATCCAATAATTACATTAAATCTCGACTATTACATTGTCAAATTGTATCCGAGATGAAATACAAAAAACTCTCAAAATGTCTATTATACTTGTTTTAGATCCTTTGTTTTTCTTTTTTTTTTTATACCGGTTTTATATCCAATTGAAGCAGGCAAATTAACTTAACTTAAATGATAACTAGGTGAAACAAGTAAACTTGTATGCAATTTTGTTTTGGTATACCAAGTAAACTTCTATAGACCATACCGTGTTAATTTTTGCATATGATATTAGGTTTGGTTAAGATGTCCAATTCATGGCAAAACATTAACACTAGATTTTCAAGGTGTTGGACTCTTATAGAGGAAGTAATCTTTACCTTAATTAGAAATTTGGACAAAGTTTTCATGGACAACTTAGAACCAACCAATCTACATTCACCTTCACGTTTCATATTAATATTTGATGAAGTATGCATAGTGCATTAAATCGGTGATTTCTTAATGCATTTCGTAGTGGACTGCACAAATTGACATGGCGAGCCTTCTTTGGTATTATTCAATCAAAATCCATAAATCAACACCTAATTTGGGTGTAAGAAACAAGAAAATCACTAATTTCTTGGACTGATGAGCCCTTCAAGCTTCCTATAAATAGCAGGCAAGAAACCCAGAATCCTGACCTGCTCAAACTTGCTCTGGTTTTTATTAGAAAACAGAGTAACTATATAGTCATGGCTTCAACTTCAAGAATGGGAATCGCGGTTTTGGGTTGTGTTTTGCTTCTTCTGTTGATTGCTGCTCCAGCTTCAAATGCTGCGATTTCGTGCAGTGATGTGATAAAGGACCTGAGACCTTGCGTGAACTATCTTGTGAAAGGAAGTGGGAAACCGCCGGCCGCTTGTTGTGCCGGAGCCTCGGCTCTTGCATCGGCGGCGTCATCACCTTCTGACAAGAAGGCTGCTTGCGAATGCATCAAATCAGCATCTAAGAACATGAAACCCAAATCCGAGTTAGCTCAGGCTCTTCCTGCTAATTGTGGAATCAATTTGCCTGTCACCATTTCACCAAACGTGGATTGTTCCAAGTAGGAAAAACTTTTTTCGCTTTTTCTTTGTTTCCATGAATACCATTTTGGCTTAAAGTTTTCTTGTTTCCATATAGTACTAATTTGAACTTTTCTTTGTTGGCGTATCAACTTTGCAGGGTCAGTTGAAAGTACTCAAAGTGGGCAGAAGGGAAGTGAAGTTAAAGTCTTCCATTTTTGGAAGCTTAATTGTTTTGTTGTAATAAACTGGAATCCAGTTAGCCTTGCGGATTCCTTCGATGAATAAAGCTTGATTCAAAATCATGTACAACCTGATTTTTTCATTTTCATTTAAGATCATGCGTCTTTGTATTGAAAGTTTGTTCTATTATTGATTTGTAATGTAAACTCTCTTCTTTAGTTGATATACCGCACTTCTTAACAAAAACAAATTGTTCTATTATTTGGAGGAAGTATGTTAAAATGAGCAATACCCCGTATTTAGTGTTAAATGCTACTGTTTGAGTTCCATAGAGTCCATGGGTTGATCAAAGTGATAAAGGTTTAGATTTGTGGTAGAAGTTTAGAAGGTATCCGAATTTGAATCTTCATAGAACTCTCTCCGGTAATTTGTAAATCCGCAAATGAAAATTTAATAAATCCATAAATCTCCATAGAGGTTAATCACCTTGGATTTGGAGATGAGATAACCTATATAGTTTGCTTAACATATAATGTTCCTTAATCATACAAATCTGTTTCTTTTTTTTTAACAAACAAATTTGTTTCTAAACTGAGGAAAACAGAAGTATTTATTATTGTTTTCAAATGCCAAATAGTAACCAATAGTTGTTAAAAAATGCTATGTTTTTTTTTTGGCAACAAAAAGAAATGCTATGTTTAAGTGCCAATATTTTGGTATAAAAAAATGCCAATATTTCACATGGACCGACATGGCACAACTATAACACAATTGATTTCCTTCTGTTAATTAAAAATAATTAATTGATTTCATTTATTTATTTTTGCGCAAAACAAAGGCTAGTTAATGGAGAAAAGTCAAATCAATGAAAGAAAAGTGAAGGGAAACATAAACTTCGGTTCTATTTATAGGCATCGACATCGCAGCCCTCATTTTGGTCTACAGAGCGAAGAAGGAAGATGGAGTTCTTGGACGAGGATGCCAGACCCAGATTTCTCTTTCAATCTCGCCAGCAATCCTCTTCTTCTTCTTCTTCCGATGACAAAACCCCACAAAAACCTTCGAAAACCATACTTTTCATCTCCCTCTCGATCTCTTCCATTCTTCTCTCCCTTTCCCTCTTTTCCCTCGATACGGAACCCTTCAAATCCCTCCTCTTTTGGCTCTCCCTCTCCCTCCTTGTCGGCCCTTTTGCTCCTCCTTACCTCACCGCCGGTGACATTCGCGTCGGTCAAGGACCAATCATCCCTGATCCCATCGATCAAGAACCCCAACCCGAGCCCGAGTCCAAGAAAAAATCTTCCCAGAAACGGTCAAAGCCTGATAAAGTTGACGAATTGGGTTCAAATCGTGATTCTTTAGTGGTAAACGCAAATGGGTTTTCCAATTCGGAGATGAAAAGTAACAAATTGAATGGCGGCGCGAAAAAGGAAGATCTTGGGAATGGTTTTGATGGGGAGGAGAAGGAGTGGACCGATGCAGATGTGGAGATTTTGAAGAAACAAATGGCGAAGAATCCGGCGGGGAAGCCCGGTAGATGGGAGGCTATAGCCGCAGCCTTTAATGGGAAACATAAAATGGAGAGTGTGATAAAGAAATCAAAAGAATTGGGAGAGAAGAAAGTGGGCGATGGCGATTCGTATGCGCAGTTTTTGAAGAACAGGAAGCCATTGGATGGGAGAGTCCATGGTGGAAATGATGACGGTATAACGACGGAGAATCAAGAAAGTAGCGGCGGTGACAAAAATGCTGGAGCAATCGGGTGGAGCTCAGGGGAAGACATTGCTTTGCTGAATGCTTTGAAAAGTTTTCCTAAGGATGTGGCAATGAGATGGGAGAAGATTGCTGCTGCTGTGCCTGGGAAATCCAAGGCTGCTTGTATGAAGAGAGTTTCTGAATTGAAAAGGGATTTTAGGAGCTCAAAAGCTACTAATGAAAGCAATTAATTAATCAAAGGTTTTTGGCTTTTCAGAATTTTGATCTGAATGAATGTAGAATTGAGATGTATTCATGTTTCCAGAAATTTGTTACATTTACTGCTTGTTTTCAATAAAAATGGATCTCTATGAGAGTTTTAGCGACAAAACTATTTTTAGCGACGAAACTGCGTAAACAGTGAAACGTCACCGTTTTTCTTCTAACGCCATCTGAAATTCCAAAAAGACCAGACCATCTTTGTAATTTCAGGAATTTTCTTAAATCCCCAAACCCCAATCTCATCCTTCCGAATAAAACCTTCCCTTTCCTCCAAAACCCTACGAGTCCCGAGAAAGTCGCGCAATCCACCATGGGTCTTCTCTCCTGGTTCAGAGGCAACCCGAAGCCTGAAACCCAAACCATTCCCAAGCCCAGCGATACGCCCAAACCTGTTCCGGGAATGAACGGAGCCGTTGAAGTGCCCCGACCCGAGAGCGTTACGGTGTTCGAGTTCGGGTCCGTAGGTTCTACTACAGATAAGGTGACATTAGCCGGGTTCTGCCCCGTCTCCGACGATCTCGAGCCTTGCCGCTGGGAAATTCTACAGGCGAGTGGATCAGATGCTCCCCAGTTTCGCGTCGTCTTTTAACACTGGAGTTTCGCTTTTGAGTCGGTTAAAATATTGATTGTAAACGGTAACTTAGACTCGTGTTTTGGCGATTATTGTAGTTTTTGGTTAATGGAAAATACATTTTTCTTATGAATTTCGTGTTTGTTTTCGATTCTTCTTCTTTCATTATCTAAATTGAAGTTAAAATTGGAAATTAAGAGTTTAAAAGATGCCCAATTCAGCATAACGGCACGAGCTAGAGTTTGAATTCATTGAACTAATTTATCAAAATCAACAATTTCTCTTTTGGGTTTCTGGAGAATGGCATGTTTATAACTTAAAATCACAAGATTCAGAACCCAAATTGAAATTAGAAGGCCAGCACTTCCTCTGTTTATATCAAATGGTTCTTCAAATTGAATTCCCTGTTCCTCAAGTTGATAATATTCAGTTGTTTCTTGAGTAATTGGTTTCAAGTGCATGCAATCATTATCTTTGCTTGATCAAAGTACAGCCATGTGTAGGATTCAAAGCAGGATTCATTCCATTTCCACCCAATCTGGATTCTGGTTTCAGTCTTTAACATATATTCAAAAACAATAATCGCAAACTGGCATTCATTACATGAACCAAATAAAGAAATCACCCAATCACTTTACAAGAACGAGCATGAAATGATGCTCATCAAAGCAGGGAAGAAATGGCCATATCTGGATCAGCTTTGACCGTACTTTACAATTGCAGATTGGTGAATTAGTTATAGAGGAAACTGTATTCATCATCGTCATTCATTCGAATGTAAAACATTATGGCTAGAATAAATACGAAATATGACGAAAGTTCCATCACCAGCGCTCCCCAACCGATAACTCCGGCATGCTTTAGGATAGCTGGTATAGCAATGCTTCCAACTGCAGATGCTCCAGTCAAGAATTTTGTTGCATTCACCCAACTGTTGCATCAGTCAACAGGAAGAAAAATAATGAGCATTCCTATGCTCAAAGCTTAAAATGAAAAAGAGGGTAAAATTTTATGCATATATAAATATAAATTTGTTTGATGCAAAAAAAGATTTACCTATTGTCAGATTCAGAGAAAAGAGAAGAACCGTCAGAGCCGGCAAAGAACATCAAAGGCATAGGAAGAAGCACATACATTATCACTGAAACAACAATGAAGTATGTCAACATGCTTAAATCAAGCAACTTGAAGGTTCTTTACTTAATTGCACAAAGCAAGTAACAAGAAAATCTCAAACCTATTCTGCTTACACACACTCTCACTTCACTTGCAAACTAAGTCATAAACTTCACACCCACTCATAAAGATTACATCTAATGTGCATTTAAGCAGCAAATAAGAAAACTCTTCAAGGAATGACAAATTACAGAGTAAAGTCACACAATGTTAGGAACAATGCATAATGGATGTCATTGGATGATAACTTCAGTTGAATCTTAAAAAAAATAACTTCATTGATTCAAACTTGTCTTCCTGACATGCTTCTAAATCAAAGGACTGATGCACTGAATTTTAAGAATCAGCCATTGAGGTGTATATATGATGGATGATCAGTAACGAACTCAAATTTAAATCTTAATCTTTGAAAAAACTAACTTCATTAACTAACTGATTACTAGAAACAGAATAGCAATACCATCAGAAGCAACATATCACTTACCAGTTAGCATTGGCCACCAATTATTGTACAACGCACATGCCTGAGACATCATATGCAAGGAATCAGAACTAAGAAGTAGTATAAGAAACGTTTGAGACAAACAATTCATAATTAACAAAGACATGAGTCATAAACTACCAACCAAGATTTGTAATACAATTCCTGCTGAAACCAAAATAGCCAAAAGCGCAAGCCTTCCCGTATGTAAGCAGGTCCGCAAATAACCTGGTAAGTCTGCCATCATCCAACTTGTCTCACCTCATAGAAAACACCAGAAACAATGTGTTCTTAATTCTTCTCCCAGGCCCTGAACATGAAAGAGTTAGAAAATTCTCATCTAAAACTAGAAAAGTCTTACTCTACCAGCAAAGAAAAAGCATGGCAATCATTATTATACTCACTCTGCAGCCATTAGTTTAGTTTCTCCCAACCAAAAGCAAAGAAATCATCAAAAGATTTGTGTTTAGAACCTAACTAAGTTTGATTCTGGGGTTTCCCAGCAGAGCCTTCCATATTTAACCACGTAGATAAATGCATACATCAGTGTAAGGCTTTTCCTTTCTTAATGCTTAAGAACTTAAAGAGGATTAATTTCTCAATCTTTTTTCTAAAGTAGATCTTACGTTAATTTCTTTTCAAGTCCAATCCTTTACAAGCTAAACAATACCTTTCATAAAATCACATTAAAACCCATCAAAGGAAAATATTTATATAGAATCTGAAAAACTCATATACTGGAATTCTAAAATAAATTCGATTATGCAAAATAGTAATTGAGTTGAATTCGAGATACTCTATTGATGCAGATATAACGAATAAAGGATTAATTTTTGGGTTGAATACCTTACCGGGAGAGGATGATCTGGCAGAGAGTGTCGAAGAAAATCTGGGAAATCGGGGTTTCAATTGAATTGGGTTCCGTGTGTTGAACCCAGTAAGGAATCTACCAGAAAACTTGGGTGTTTTGTCTGGGTTCCGCTACAGAACAGATTAGCAGTAGTGTGTTAATTACTTAATTACAGTTTAAAGAATATTTTAGAAAAAAGAATGTACTGTAAATTATTCTCATATTTATTTACCAAAAAAAAAAACTCAAATTGGACTTGCTTTTAGTTTTGGTTTTAACTTTAAAGTTTAAAGTACCAAAAAGTAGGGTTTTTTTTTTCACCGAAGTATTTTTTTAAAGAATTTTACCGTAGTAGTTTATTACATTACATAAGATAAAATTAATTAAAGGGAGGAGATCAAATTATTGTACCAAAAAATCAAATTAAAAATTCACCCCAAAAAAAATCAAATTAAAATGTTTTTGACATAATTTATTGACATCATATTCGTACCCAATTCATGGTTTGGTTTTTTCTTTTTGGCTGACTACATTACTACTAGTAGTAGTACTAATAATTTCGGGATTTTTCCCAATATAGAAAAATAATTGGATTTTAAAGTCTTTAAAGAAAAAATTAAGTAGTACTCATTAATAAAGGCCAAAGTGTGGAGTGATGATGGTATAATAAAATAAAAATATATAAAGAGGAAAAGGGGGTTAGACATGTGATAACAGCCTAATATTCAATTATGCTTGAATTTTAGATGCAGTTGGTTTACCAACTGGTAAACATCAAGTTTGGTGTTGTAAACTATTTAATGAATGCAGGTGGTGACTCCAACAGTTTGAGGAGGTGAAAATCCAACATAGCAATTCTTGTGCGGATGCTCTAGTCAAATTTGGTTCTTTGTCCTGATGTATTAGTTTTGATGAGGCTTTGATTGTATTAACAAAATCTCATTCTTTTGTTACTACTTTGTTATCGCTTGATGTGAATGGTCATACTTTGTACTGTAACTCTATTTCAGTTTAATGGTTAGGTTCATGTTTTCTAAAAAAAAAGTGTCGTAAACTTGAAATGCATCATTTAATTAGTAGGAAGAAAAAAAAGACTCAAAATTCAATAGAAAAAAAGGAAAAATGGTCTATATGCACAAATCTTTTAAGTATTAAAACCAAATTTTTTCATCATAATAATGAATAAAAAGCCTTTTTTAAGATTTTAGGGGAAAAAATTGAGAAGTTATTTCCTTTTTTTGGCATTATTGAGAAGTTATTTCTAATATTCTATTTTTTTAAAAAAAAGTTTTATTTATTTTTATATGTTTCTTTTGGCTGTAACTTTTAGGGAGAGGGGAGCGAAAAAGAAAAATCATCATATATAAAAAGAGGGCATAGCAAGATTTTCTCCCTCTCTTTTTCCTTCTTCACTTTCCCTCTCTAAAGTCTAACCGAGAGAAAAGAAAAACGAAAGTTAACGTTAATCTTGTCGATCAAATTCAAACCCCAAGATGTATTCATCAACACCCAAGAAGCGTCCAAAATCAAAGCACAATTCATCTTCTCCAGCATCGACTTCAAAATCTTCAAGTTCGATGATTGAGCCTCCCAATAGCTTATTCCCTTCGAAAGGAGAGTTCTTGCGGCTCCTCGCGGTGCTCGCAATCGCATCCTCAATAGCTCTCTCCTGCAACTACTTCGCCAATTTCTTCAGCTCCACCTCTAAGCCCTTCTGCGATAGTGACTTAGACTCCACCAATTCTTTCTCTGGTAAATTCTTTCAATTATCTCTTTATTGGGCTTTTTTTTTTTCGTTTTTCGTTATTCTTTGCTTTATGGGTACCTTTTCATATGATTTTTTATCCCGCATTCTGAATTTTCTAGGTAGCATCTAACATGGGTACTTCATTGGGTTTGTTTGTTATATGAATCTCTGGGTAATAATGGATTTGAAGTCTCTGTTTTTATGGGTTTCTTTCCGAGTGTCAATACAATGTTCCTTTGCCTTCTTTTCTTGAATATGTAATTTAGAATGTCAGATGTTTTGCATCAAATATCTTATCTTTGCATCATGCAGTTTAATTATATTTTCCAATCTCCGGCCCCTACTTATTTCAATAATCTTCTAACAAGTTTTGTTGCTACAGACTCTTGTGAGCCTTGTCCAAGTAACGGTGAATGTTACCAAGGCAAGTTGGAATGCTTTCATGGCTATAGAAGACGTGGAAAGCTGTGTGTAGAAGACCGGGATATCAATGAAACAGCTGAGAAACTTGTGTGTTCTTAGATTCTTGCTCATTCTGGTATATTATAATCTATGCACCGCAAATGCAATTCTTACATTGGAACATTACTATGCTCATGTTCTGATTGTCATTTATATGTTGCAGTCTAAGTGGCAAGAAGTTCGCCTCTGCAAAGCTTACGCTCAACTTTTGTGCCATGGGACTGGGACAGTTTGGGTACCTCATCATATTCCCTTTGGTTTAAAATTATGTGCATATGCTAATAAATGAAGTATCCTCAGCATTATGAATTTCTGATTCCTGTTGTTCTGAATATGTACCCATTTCAGGCTGGAGAACATGATATTTGGAATGATCTAGATGACCATGAGCTGATGCAAAATGTTGACAATGCCACATACTTATACACGAAAAGAAGGGTTATAGAGACAATAGTGAAGTTATTAGAGACACGGACGAATTCCCATGGGTATGCTTATCATCAATACTTTAAAATTGCACATTTGGAAGCATTTAAATCACATTTCCTTATTTTTTTGCAGGATACGGGAGTTCAAGTGTCCAGATTCTCTGGCTGAGTATTACAAACCCTTTCCCTGTCGTATCCGTCATTTGATCTCCAAGCATGTTCTTACTATTGTGCCTGTTTGTGCTGGGGTAGTCCATTTTAAATGCCATCCTTTGAATGCTTTAGTTATGGTATCAACATATTGAAAGCTGTTAACAAAATTTAGTTTTACAGCTTATACTATGTGCAATGCTGTTTTGGAAAGTCCGTCAGAAACGTCATCTTTCAGCTAGAGCTGAAGAACTTTATAATCAGGTCTGCAAGTTTTTCCTTGTATATTTAAAGTTAAATAATGATCTATTTCCCTAAGTTCTGCGTGTCAGGCTCTCTTGGAGGTGGTCCTTTGTCTTTGTTTCAACATGTTAGTCAAAATTCTCAGTTTCTTTTACCTTGTGGTTGTGAACACTCTGCTCATATAGATTTCAAATGGATGTGGGCTTAGGTAAAAATGATGTCCTTTAGTATAACGAAGATGATCACCTTGAAATATAATGAATATTGAATAGAACTTGGTAAGGAATCAGGGGATGTTAGACAGAAAAAGAAGGGAAGCATAGTAAAAAGTGAGGTAAGATATTATCAGCATACATGAAGCATTTGGAGGATGTATTATTGCTGTGAAAATCTAGAATTAGATTACCATCTTGTTTGCCTCAGTTTGATACTCAGGAAATGGTTGCTCGAAAATTTCGTGCTATCGTTAGAGTTTACTTAATCAACTGCAAATCTAGTGTGATTTGATCGAATTGTAAATCACTTTCAGTGTCATTTATGTAAGATCTGGTGAAAATGCAATAGCTGATTTTGTTTTATCCTAAGGTTGCTTCTTATATAAACAAGGCCAGATATATATGAATGAATTGTTTCCAATTGTTAGGTATGTGATATGCTTGAGGAGAATGCCTTGAGGTCGAAGAGCATCAATGGTGGAGGTGACTCCTGGGTTGTTGCCTCATGGCTCCGAGATCATCTTCTTTTGCCTAGGGAAAGGAAAGATCCTCATATATGGAAAAAGGTACTTGCATGCTGTTGATTTGATTATGCTGGTTCTGATCTTGCAGTTATGGGTTTTCGTTTCTCCCTTCTTTTGTGTGTGTGAACTAGTCTTTCATGCAATTTTATGTTAATATATTGAAGATGTAAATCTGTAATGTTTCAAGAACCAATCATGTCTTTTACGTAGAAACTAATCTTCAATTTACTTTCAGGTTGAGGAGTTGGTGCAGGAAGATTCTCGAGTCGATCGGTACCCCAAGCTTGTTAAGGGTGAATCAAAAGTTGTGTGGGAATGGCAAGGTTCAAGATCTATATTCTTGTGTTATTACATGTTCATTTAAGAAGCTTGAATTTTTTTCCCTAAACTTTTTCTTATTCTTGTCGTATGCTAATGAATTATGATTGCTCAGCGGGAGCTTTTTTGAGAACCCATAATCACATCGTCAGATGAAATTGGACAGTACCTCATTGTTAGAATTTCCAGATGATTTGGATTGCATCTAAAGACTGACTCTTTCAAAATTTTCATGTCTTCTTTTAATTTCTTTGTAGTTGAAGGCTCTTTGAGTTCTTCCAGGAGGAGAAAAAAGGAGGGAGTCAAGTTGAAACCAGATGGAGGCATCAACACAAACTTAAACCAGTCAAACCGCACATTGAAAGCTGGTGGGGTTCTGGTCATAAAGTCTCTTTTTCTTCCAATTTGCTTTCCTATTTGTCTAATGTGCTCATAACCAACAATGTTCATGCAGAACCTAAAGCATTGATGTTTTGATAAGGGGATGTTTATCAAAAGGTTCTGAACTGCACCTTTCCAACCTCATGTCCAAAGAAGTGAGCCTAGCAGAAGATTTTGATGACATTCATTGTAGTTTTTCTTGAAGAATGAAGCTTTGCCAGATTGACGACTGCTAAAAAATTGGTCAAGAAAGTGAAAAATTCCAACCATTGGTAAAGGGGCAACAATTGAGATGGATTTGGAGATTAGAGGACATCCTGCACGGCCCACCGAGTTAGTGTAAGATCATTTAACATTATAGTATACGGCACAAGATTGTTTCCTTCTGTTGCAGCAAGGAATTGGCATTCAAAAAGTTGGAGATTTTGGTGTGTAATGGATTTGTTAGAGATGTGACAACTTCCATTCTTCCTATTATCTATAATGTAATTTAAGTTCCTTGCTTTCATGCTTCTTGTGTTTGAACTCCCAAAATGGGTAAAAAGATCACCATAAAATTCTTCTGTCTTGCCTAGAAACTATGTGTAATCAATTTTCATCTAATCAACTTTGAGAGATGCAGAAGAAAGTGGTCACCCATACCCCATTTTATGCACTCGGTTCATGCCACATTTGTTTCCTTTTTAATGCTCGTCAGCTGTCATAGAGTGTGGGTCCAAATTGCCCAATAAATGTTGGTAGGAAAAAAATCTAGGGTAATGATAAATGTCTTATTCCATTACGACCTAAATCTCAAACTATCACACATTCTGAACTTGTTGTGAATAATAATACTAGATCTACTAACTAATATTATAATGACATTTCAATCAAACTATAGCACTCAAGATATTTTTAAAGCAATTATTTAATGGAAAATTTGATTAAAATACCATCCTTCACTTATTCTAACATGGTAGTGTCGGCAAGAAGATGTGACATAGATTTAGGTAAAATGTATAATATATGGTCCTAAATTCCTAAACCCAATTCCCAAATCATTGCTATGTTTTGACTAATGTTTTCTTTTCCTTAGATTTAAGAAACGATGTTTTAGGAGTAATGTAATTACATTATTTGTTTTATCCACCGACTTCCGAACAAGTTAATCTTTCTGTTAAAAGAGAAAAAGAAACATAAACAAAACATAGTTAAGAATGACAAAATTGCAAGGCTTAAACAATTTCTAACGATTCTTTCTTTATAATACGAAAGTTGATCAAGTAATAATATAGTTAAAATAGTACTGTATATTTTTTTGATCTTTTTGAAGTAAGTAAACATAACCAAAGTGGGTAGCTTGAGTTAAGCTGAGTCGGTGGCCCGATCTTTTAACGTGTTTCCGGCCACGCCCATTCATCCAATTTGGACATTGATCGGATAAATGATAAATCCCAACCCCTTCCATTTTAAAGTTGTCTTTTTTTCTTTTTTTATTAATTATAACTACTGCTAAAAGACACTAACTTCACTTTAAAGCCAACGTCTTTTACTAGCTTTTTTATATGGCTCCTCTGTAGTCTTGAGTCTTAACTAGTCTCTCACTGGAACACTCTCCACTCGTTTTGCATTTCGGAGATCTAAACTAGAGACAGATATTCGAAGCAAAAGGGTAGCTCTTTCTTTCTTTCTTTCTTTCTTTCTTCTTCTGGGTATTTTCTTTGATCATTTTTTTTACATGTCTGTCTTTGTTTTGCTTTAAAGTTCTTGGCTTTTTATGCTTCCTTTGTTGCTTTCTTTACTTAAGCTTTCTCATTGTTTATAT
Source organism: Corchorus olitorius (assembly GCA_001974825.2). NCBI lineage: Eukaryota > Viridiplantae > Streptophyta > Magnoliopsida > Malvales > Malvaceae > Corchorus > Corchorus olitorius. The sequence goes on along the minus strand of AWUE01016288.1, from coordinate 226,368 downwards.
GTTGCTTGTTCTCGTGAGATCTATAGATGTTGTTTTCTTTTATTGATTGGGTTTGAGATTTGGTACTTTCACTTATTCATCCTGATGTTAATTGGATCTCTCTTTTTCAGTATCTTTTCTGTTAAGACCCTTTTGATAAGATTGCTGGAATGCCATCTTTTTAGTCTATAATTAAGTTTTGTTTTGCAGAAATTAATAAACAACTGAATTCTTTTTGTAATTCCCTTGAGGTTATAAATCTTGATTGATCCTAAGTAGAAGAGTGAACAGAAATCTGAGCTTGTTGGGAACTGCAGAGGACTAGTCTTTTATAAGTTCTTGATTCTTGAGTCGGTTCCTATTTAATTGGAGTTTCAAATTTCAATTCTCTCCTTTTTAAATGCTTGGAATCATACTGATGTGGGTAAAGTTTAACTGTCAAAAGATAGCTACTGCTTTTGATAAGTTTAGTTTAAATCTAGATATTTTGTATTTAAATTTCGAACTCCTTTATCTGTCCACTGTAAATGTAATGTTATCAAGAGTATCTGTGTTTATTTATATGTTAAAACCAGCAATGGAAGTTAAAAGTGCTAATTCTGCTATCAGTTAATACTTAATAGCTTATAGCTATTGGCTTGTAAATCACCTATTGATTTGAGCATCCTAACTTCATTTTCCCTTCAAAACCCTAAGATAGAGTTTGTTATTATACCCAACCAATTTGTTCTATTCCTCCAATTGTGGGGATTTCTTGACCTTGTGTGACCATAAAAGTGTGAAATGTGGAGCTTGCAGCACTACCCAAAGACTTTGAATTTACATTTTGTTATTTAGATATTACTTTAAAGCTAGTTATCTGTGGAAATTCATTATCTTTCAACTTTTTCTCCTCACAGTGTGCTTTGGGATTTTATCCCAAGTCCCACTCTAATCATGGTATCCAAGCACAATCCATCGAGCAACAGAACACGAAGCCCGCTATCTATATTTGCTGTGCTTGGTTTGTGCTGTTTCTTTTACATTCTGGGAGCATGGCAGAGAAGTGGTTTCGGCAAAGGAGATAGCATAGCACTGGAAGTAACCAAGCAGACAGACTGCAATATCTTCACCAACTTAAACTTTGAATCGCATCACAATGATCTAGAGATTGTTGAACCTTCCAAACCAAAAGCTGTGGCGTTCAAGCCATGTGATGTAAAATACACAGATTACACCCCTTGCCAAGAGCAAGACCGAGCCATGAGGTTTCCTAGGGAGAACATGATTTACAGGGAAAGACATTGTCCTCCTGAAGACGAAAAATTACATTGTCTCATTCCAGCACCTAAAGGCTATATGACACCATTTGAATGGCCGAAGGGTCGTGACTATGTCCATTATGCTAATGTTCCTCATAAAAGCCTGACAGTTGAGAAAGCTAACCAGAATTGGGTAGAGTTCAAAGGAAATGTGTTCAAATTTCCAGGTGGAGGAACTATGTTCCCTCAAGGTGCAGATGCATATATTGATGAGCTTGCATCAGTCATCCCAATAGCAGATGGTACTGTCAGAACAGCATTGGACACTGGTTGTGGAGTATGTTCATTTCTTAAAAGCCCATTAGGCATCTTTAGTTGTGACTTTATAATGCTGTTTATGCATTTGCTTTCTTTGTATTTTTATCTAGTGGGGATTACCATCACTAATAGAACTTATTATGACACAGGTTGCAAGTTGGGGTGCATACATGATGAAGAGAAATGTTCTGACTATGTCCTTTGCACCTCGGGACAATCATGAGGCGCAGGTACAGTTTGCATTGGAGCGAGGTGTGCCTGCTATTATTGGTGTCCTAGGATCTATAAATCTTCCATATCCTCCAAGAGCATTTGATATGGCACAGTGTTCACGATGCCTAATACCATGGACTTCAAATGGTAGGTGAAGTGATAAACATGATAGCTGTGAAATCATGTAGTCCTTTTGTTTTCTTTTTCACCACTCTTTTCTGACATTTCATTCAGTAATTAATTATGGAATTAAATGATCAAAGACAATGTTGAATTTTAAAGCTATTGGGAAATTGATGACCATTCTCGTGTTGCTTGTTTACTCAGAGGGAATGTACTTAATGGAAGTTGATAGAGTTCTGAGGCCTGGTGGATACTGGGTTTTGTCTGGCCCTCCAATTAATTGGAAGACCTACTATCAAACTTGGAAGAGAACTAAGGAAGACCTCAAGGCTGAACAAAGTAGGATTGAAGAAATAGCTGAACAACTTTGCTGGGAGAAAAAATATGAGAAGGGAGATATTGCTATTTGGAGAAAAAAAATTAATGACAAATCCTGCCGCAGGAAGTCTGCCGATCTATGTAAATCAAAGGATGCTGATGATGTTTGGTGAGTTTACTTGTGTGACACTTCATTTATTAAAAACTGCATTTTCTCTCTAATCTCGTTCACTAGCCAATAGGTTTTTGCTTCTTCATCATTGGTTTTCAAGTATCACACTTCTATGAGTAAAATAATGCTGTCTTAAGTGTTTGGGTGTGTATCAACAACAGGGAACTTGTTGACTTCTATGTATCAATCACCCTTCTGCTGTCCTATGTCTACAGTGGTTTTGTTTCTGTATTTGACTGTAATTCTTTCTTTGTTGACATGTTTTAGGTACAAGAGAATGGAAACGTGCATAACCCCTTACCCTAAAGTAAGTAGCGCGAGTGAAGTGGCCGGAGGGGAGTTGAAAAAGTTCCCAGCTAGGCTTTTTGCTGTCCCTCCTCGGATAGCAAAAGGACTTGTTGAGGGGGTCTCAGCTGAATCTTACCAGGAAGACAATAAGCTATGGAAGAAGCATGTAAATGCTTACAAAAGGATAAATAATTTGATTGGTACTGGAAGGTACCGAAACATAATGGATATGAATGCTGGTCTTGGAGGATTTGCAGCAGCAGTTGAATCTCGAAAGTCTTGGGTGATGAATGTTGTGCCCACAATTGCTAAGGACACCTTAGGTGTTATCTATGAAAGAGGTCTAATTGGAATATATCATGACTGGTATGTCTCAATCAGTCTTCTCTATGTCTAATTAATTTACCCAGTTCCGTATAGAATTTCCTCTTCATTTTTTTTTTTTTTGTTCTTCTAAACCTCAACACTTACTTTTAGTATGTTACCCCCAAAAACTCTATTACTGACTTTTGATTTCTTATTTCTTCTTACAGGTGTGAAGGTTTCTCTACATACCCAAGAACATATGACTTTATTCATGCCAATGGTGTCTTTAGCATGTATCAAGACAAGTAAGTCTCTTATGTTATTTTTCCAATGTGCCATTTATTAGGAATCAGAAGCGGTTTTATTAGAAAACACGTAGGTCTCTTTTCTAACAGTAATAAAAAAATGCTCAAGTTTTAGGAACCCTTCAATGGACATTTTAGTATGCTGCCAGTGAATTCATAGCTCAACACATCATGAAAACCTTTTAAAATCAAAAGTATTAAATGCTAAGTTTTGGTGAAAGTGTTTCATCATCTATAATGATATATGATGAATTGTATATGTAAATGATTATATACAGGTGTAACTTTGAAGACATCCTCCTTGAAATGGATCGCATTTTGCGGCCTGAAGGGTCTGTAATCTTCCGAGACGGAGTTGATGTTCTAAACAAGGTTAGGAAAATTGCTGGAGGCATGAGATGGAACACAAAGATGGTGGATCACGAGGACGGTCCCCTTGTGCCAGAGAAGATACTAGTTGCAGTTAAACAGTATTGGGTTGGTGGCAGCGGAAACAGCACCTCCAACGATGAATAAATCACGTCGATAAGTCGTTTCTATAAGAAATCAAAGCAAGATTAAAGATGCCAACAGGAGATTAAGTAGCTCAAGGCCTAGGAACTGAAGAGTTCCAATCCACGATCCTCAAAAGGAGGCATATAAGTTATTTTGCATTGTGTTATTCGTAATGTAGAGATGATACGCAATTATGTTAGTTTAGTATTTTTGGGATATGATTCTGGAAGCAAATAGTGTAACATTATTTGTGTAGCTGTCCAAAATAATTTTAAGTCAAGATACAGGAAATGCATAGTGATGAACAATAAGAATGACATTGATGATCATCATTATACATCTCAAAATGTTTTCCCACATAGCCATTTACTTAAATTCATTCTTCTTTCATGAAATTCTTGTTCTTCATCCTTTAAGATCTTTTCATGTTTATATTGCTACTATTACATAAATAAAGAAACTATGAACAAAACCAGAAGCATCAAGTTTCCCACTTATGCTTCTCCCGACACTGATTATCTTAAGACATTGGGCCCAAGTCCCAACCCATCTCCTATAACTGGCCGACAACTGTACGGAGAGCATAATCAAGTTTGAGCATAATCTGTTTTAGATATGGTTTGAGTTGGTGAAATGCTGGTTGGGGTTCACCATTTTTTATGGTCTGTCGCTGTTGCCCAATGGCCATGGACTATGGGTAAGGCCCACTTTTTCATGGCCAGACTGTTTCTCTGGAGCAGAGCTGTAAAAGGAGCCCAGCTCACCCCACCCAATCGAACGAAGTCTCTGTTTTTTTTTACAGATCTGTAATCAATTAATGCAATGCCAAGGCATGATGTTGGCCAACTTTGCTCATATTAACGTTGTTTTTATATATACCACAATTTCCTACCCCGTAAGCCTTGTTGGCATTTTCTTTCAGAAGGAGAATTAAACAAATTAAGAACTTTTTCCCAAAAATAAATATATAAAGCTATTACCAATTAGAGGTCATCGAGTTTTCAGACAAGCTTTAACGAATGATGGTTGTTGTGTCTTTTCATCAAAGATAAAAAGTAAGTATAGATATGCTGAACAACAAATAAAATGGAGTAGTGTCAAATAGAAATTATGTCCACTTTCTACTTTGAAATCCTCACACATCATTAATGTTCTTTCATGAATGAATTCCACATTGACATTTGGGATCAAAATCTGTGGTCTTCATTGTAACCAGCCATCATCAAGTTCTTAACCATCTTCTCTTCTTAAAAATCCTGTGGGCTTAAAAACCAAAAACTGAAGAGAGTGGTGTGTTTCAACCTTTTTTCTACCAATAAAATGATGAAGAGGAAAAAAGGTTATCCCATCTTCAAGATCAGATAAATCGTTTACTGTCGGTAAGAGTTTATGGAGGCTCGAATCGAGACGTTTTTCACCCAAATCTAAAATCTAAACTCTTGTGTGTTTTGGCAACCTCAAGTGTCTGTTTGAACGAATTATTTGTTCCGCTTTGCCTACTAGCTTCGGCCACTAGCCTCACCATTGCCGAATGACCCACTGCAATAGTACATATATGGCCCCATTTTTGTGGTGATTAAGTGAGCAAAAGGATTTATATGATTGAGAGAGGTGAGACTCCACATTATTCATCAAAGATATACATATTTATACATAGAATCCCACGTTTTTGTCAACCCCCACCACTCCACACCACACCCCGTCTCTCCTCCATTATTTGTTCTGCACTTTGCAGACCTTTCTAGCTTGTAACCGACATGTGTGATATGACCAACAAAGCATTCTAATATTTACCATTACAAAAATTGGGTTTGCTAGCTAGCTATATATTCTCAAATGCGTTTAGCTAATTATATACTAGGTTAACCAAATCAAGATTCGTTCATTCAAGGTTAATATCGCTCAATTCATGGCAAAACGTTTCAATTTAGACTTAATTTGGAGTAGAGCCTTTTAATTTGGTTGTTTGGGGATATAATGTTTCAAAATTGATTCAATTTGGGGTAATCTGTTAAATATGGGCATAATTAGTTAGGATTGAACCAAAAGGTTGTGCCCCTATTTGATGAATTGCACCGAATTGAAATGATTTTTGAAAAATTTTGCTTTCAATTAAAAGATTTTATCTTAAATTAGACCTAAATTGAAACGTTTTGTCTTGAATTGAACAATTAGCCTTAATTCAAATTCAACTGAGATTTAACATTGAATTTAAAGAATAAAGGCCTTGTTTAAGCAAAGTAAAAAGGTTGAATATTTTTCTCTCAATAATGTGATATTCAATATCGAAATGAAAGCACATAAACACACTTATAATTTGATTTGGATACCAAACATTTTTGACAAGAAAGCATATCAAATTTGTACAACAAAAGATAAGAGAGAAACTGACAATGTATCTAATCATGTTTAATTACAACATTATCTCCACCAAACTTACACATTCCAAACAAAAAAGACAAAAAGAAACATAACACATGTGTAACAATTTAGAGAATTTGTGGCTATTAAGTAAAGTGAATCATAGAGGGTCTAACTAAAAAAACAGTGAACCGAAGATATTCATATATATAGAGAGAAAGGGTTTCTCATATAATGATCAAAAATTCAAAAGGCAAATACTATTCTATTTTGATGTTAAAGGTTCAAGTTTTGAATTGAAGGTAATGACAAGAAAAACTGCTAGAAATTGAAAAATGATTGAGCCCCTTTTGAAGTCTTTGAAACAATAATGAGAATAAGAGATGGAGAAAGAGATGAAAGAGGAGACAAAGATCTAACCATTCGATCATGTGGGGTTTTCCACTATCTCTAGATAAAAATTAATGGGAAAAAAAGAAGGAAAGATAAGCTTAGCTTTACTTTTTTTTGTCATACATCTACGTATAATATACGTATATGACTATCATGTCTCTATGAAATTGATGGATGATAGGAAAGATGTGGGGGGACTATATATTATATATAGCTTGGTGTCAATTTAATCCGAAATTTCCTAATACATGACTATATACTATATATGTTGAAATATTCAATAAAGCAAATTGTTGAATTTTGAATTAGCTTTTGATTCCATGCATATTTGATTTGGTGTTATATGTTGACAAATAGTCCTTTACTTGTATGTTTTGTCTTGGGCTTCATTAGACAAAGAAAGCTTTCTTTCTTTCTTTTTTTTCAAAAAGAAAAATATTTAATGAGATTTGAGAAAATGGCTAACCTCAATATATAATGACATGAAAGTTTGGAAAATGATACATGCATAGGATTAACAATACTAGTAATTATAACAGTTGAAGCTTAAGTAACGATAGTAATTGCATGGATAAGGAAAATAATCAATTATTATGACAAGATATAAGCATACAATATTGATCTATCCAATTTGTTTATTTTTTGTTCAAACTTCAAACTTGATGGGAAAGCAATGAAAGTAGTTAAAGGTGATGGGTTTAAGCAGTTAAGGCATTTAAGGACAAGTCGAAGGAGAGAAAAATTGGCTATATATATTATATATGAAATGGAAAATTGAATGGGGATTGTATGTGAAGTCTCTGTAAGAACGGTTATATGTTGGATTTGATCCCTAGCTTGAAAAAGAATCATCATGGTGCTAAAACGGTCGGTGACGGTAAGGAATCTTAAAAGCTTAACCGGTGTAAAGTTTGATGTGATCCAATAAATTAAGTGAACTAATTGATTGAAAAATGTTTTAATTAAACATCATTTACGTCACAATTAAGTTGAACGGGAACTAGAAAATTTTTCTTGGGGCCAAAATAGTAAGGTGAATTAATAAAAATTCTAGTATAATATAAAGAAATTTGATACCATCTCATTGTCTATATAAACATATGGTATCATTAAAGTTCTTATATAACTCATGAAAGATGATGTAAAAAAAAGGAAGATGTTAATGAAATGAAAATTTTTACATTAAAAAATGACTAAATGTTGAATTTTTAAAAAGAACCAAATATAAATTATTGATTAAAGTTAAAAAGAAATATATAAAATCTATTGATTTTTTTTAGGGATTACAATATCTATTACTATTATATCTTAGTTTATAAGCTTTGGAGGGAGGGAGGGGGGGGGGGGGCGAAATTATAATTTTACCTATTTCTTTTCCTTGAACTACATACATAGAAGGAGCTTTTGTGGATTTGGGGGGGCCATGGCCCCTGCTGCCCTTCTTCAGTTCCGCTACTGAGTTGAACCATAATTCCACTATTGAAGAAGGGGAATGGTGATTGATGACTTAAGATGATTTTTTTTCTTTAATTGATGTTGGTTGAGTTTTTAAGGTTTCAAAAATTTGCTTGAAAAGTTTGGGATTCGAGTTCTGTCAATGATTTTTCGTTGATGAGTGATCTGTAACTATATATAAATACCACTGTAAACCCATTATGAAGCTTGTGGCATATTCTGACTCAGGACTGGAACAACCTCCCCTCACCTTAAATTTTTTTAAATTATTTTTCTTGGGTAAAAGCATTTTATTTTCGTATTAGTGTAAATAAACCTAACTAAAGAATGCCATTTGCCTTGGTGCCAAAAAAAAAATGCCATTTTGCCTAGCCTGGCTAGGAGACTTTGGTTTGAAAATTGTTTAGTTAGATTATACGTATCTCTCTCCTATCCTATAAATCAAATGGAAATGACTTCGAAAATCAAAAGTCAACACATGTGTCTTGCTACATAAATTATGTTGTCTCTGATGATAAAATAAAATGAAAAGTAGTGCATATCGTAATTATCACTTACTAGACATAAAGATGGAATTGATCAAGAGTGAAAGACACATGAAAAAACAATTAATAATGGATAAATATAAATAGGGTGTTGTTAAACACTGCCCCCTTTTTCTAGTTATCGCTCCCTTGATAGTTTTGCCCTTTGCTTTATTTTCAAACATTTTAAATCCTCTGAAATCCTCTGAAATCTTCAAGAACGCTCAAGAACATTTCAAATCTTAAAAAATGCTCAAGAACGTGGAATAACCCGAGAACTCCGGAAATGGACGATAATGTCCGTTCGCCATCGAACGAGGTAAGAAAAATCGAAAATTTACGATGCTACCCTAGGAGGGCGACAAGCCGTGGTGAGTGCCGCATAAAAAATTTATTAATTTTTTAATAAATTTAATTACTTAATATTATTAGTATTATTGAGTAAATTTTTTTTTGTAAAAATTGGTAATTAAATTTTGCAGGTTGAATTGGAAGATTTTGGTGGTGATGGTGTTGATTATAGTTCAGCATTCATGACTGAGGAAACTTTTGACACTGATTATGAGGCAATTCAATGGGCAAAAAATCTTGCAATTTTTTATCATTTCGAGTTAGTAATTTCTTCCGACAAAGATGGCGGTAGGAAGAAGATCCTGAGATGTTGCCATGGTGAACGGTACATGGGGAATTTGAGAGATTTAGATGCCGCCATGCGAAGGAATACGAAGACTAAGGCATGTAGATGCCCTTTCCGGGTGAAGGTCTAAGAATTGCCCCAGTCTCGCCGTTGGAGGATTGTAGCATATCCTGGTCTAAAGGGTATGCACAACCATGGTTTGTCTGTATATCCGGAGGGACATCGACATATGAGCGGACTTAGTGCCACATCAAAGAAAATTGTGCGGGACATGGCTCTATCAAAGTCGTCTGCTATTCACGCGGCTATTATGAACCAACATTCGGAGGACAATGCTATCAGAAAACAAGTCTACAACTATAGACATGTTGTGCGGAAGGAGGAGTCTGAGGGCAGAGATGTTTTGACTCAGTTTTTTCATCAAGTCAAGGAAAACAACCATGTATGCCATACGTATGCTGACCCAGAGACTAGAGTGGTGACTCATCTGTTCATGGCACATCCAGAATCAGTGACTTTATTCCGAAACTCCCCTTGGTTGATTGCCATGGATTCAGCGTACAAAACAAACCAGTACAAGATGCCTTTTTTTGAAATGACCGGGATGACTCCATGTAACAAGAACTTCATGATGACATATGCAATTATGAAAAATGAGAATGAGGGGAGTTATCGTTGGGTTTTGGATAAGTTGAGGCAGTTGATTGGGAATGATGTACATCCGGCTGCTATTGTCACTGATCGGGAGTTGGGGCTGATGAGACCGATAGCCGAGTTTTTTCCACAAACTCCCCACTTGCTCTGCAGATGGCACATCAACAAGGACGTTGGAGATCGAGTCTACAGAATTTGTGGAAAAAACAAGGCCATCGCAGATTCATTCAAGAATGGAAGGTGGAAATAGATCTTGGAAGCCCCAACAAGACTGGAATACTATAGACAAGTCAACTTGATGAGAGATCGGTGGAGGCACAAACCACAAGTGATATTATGTATTATTAGTCGTAGTTTTTATTATTAATGTATGCATTTATTATTTCCGCAGGTGGTATCTTATCTTGGGGAAACATGGTTAGTACACAAGGAGAAGTTCGTTCACGCGTGGACGAACAATATGCGACACCTCGGGAACACTACTACATGTAGAGTGGAGAGTGCACACTCTATGATAAAGCAATGGCTTCACTCATCCACTGGTGCTCTCGATACAATATGGTCGCGTGTCCACACGGCAATACAAAGTCAACTTGTTGAGATCAGGTTCCTTTCTTTAAAGTTTAGTTTTTGTTATTGGTGCTATTGTATGTAGATATTTTTATTCTAACTATGTTATGTTACATTATTAGGCGCACACTTGAAGAATCAAAATCTAAAGCAGGAGCCCTGTACTCCTCCTTTCTATTCAACTACCTGACTTGTAGAGTTTCCCACTATTGTTTGACATTGCTTGACGCTGAGCTACAACGAATGAGAATAATTAGCCAATGAAGTGGGTGAGAGATGCTTATGTGTGTTGAGGAAAACACATGACATTCCTTGTGCTTGTGAGCTGAAGGCTGCCATGGAATCGCATACCCCAATTAGTCTCGATCGCATTAACATGTTTTGGAGAACACTTACTATCAGTGATGGGGTTGAGCAATCTGATTTTGTCGGAGGTGATGACTTTGTCGGTGGTGATGATATGCTGGAGTATGAACGGTATTTTCAGTCACTTGTTGATCAAATCTATGCAAGCGATCCTGCTGTTGTGCGCAATGCATCTCTTCTCCTCCACAGCCATCTTCACCCGGATGAAGCCAACTACCTTGAACCGGAGGTGAACACGAAAGTTAGAGGTCGACCGAGGGGCAATAGATCGACCAGATGTGATCCGAGTTCGTGGGAGTACAGTGAGAGGGGTTGTGGCCGTGGTCGGTCCAGTAGCGGCCGTAGTTCGTCCACTGGTCATGGCCGTAGCTCTTCGTCATCCATCCATAATGCCTTTGGAAATGGTACAAATAAACTTATTGTTATATATTTTATGGGTTTTTTTTTTTACTAAATCTTTAACTAACAAAATTTTTTTGTCATAGATCCAATGTGGGATGACATAAGTAGATTCTGGGCCTATAGGAGGATCCCAGATATAATTGCGCCGTACGTTCAACGATACCTCGATGTGGCGGACGACGGCAACTGTGGATTCCGTGTTGTTGCCTCCTACTTTTTCAACAGTTAGGAGGACTGGCCGATGTTAAGACGGTGCATTGCAAACGAGCATTTCACCTACCGAAATATGTACTCGCGTATGTACGTTGACGGCATCGACCATGCACTCAGACGTATTCGGTGGGAGGGCGGCAGTTGTGGAGAGAACCATTGGATGGCCGTTTGGGAGGACTTGTGGCCCATTGCAACATTTTTTAATGCAGCTGTTTTATTTTTTCCTACGGCGAAAATGACTCTTCATTTTCATGTGCCACTGTTTTGCCTTTGCGTGCACCCTCCACTGCAACAAGGCCTGCACGGGAGATCAGGATTTGCCACTTAGGGGCAGACTACAAATACTTCATTCGTCTAGATTTAGCCCCCACTTGTCCTGTACCGCCTATACTCACTTATTGGACGCAATTCCATGATCCTTTTGTTGACGGTTGGGATGATAGATATCGTATTAGGAGACAAGAATGAGAGAATCAAAAAAATGTATTTGGTTAGTGTTTAATAAAGCCATCTTGTACATGTTAGAATTGTCAAATGTTATTTGACATGTTAGAATTTTAAAATATAAATTGACATGTTAGAATTTCAAATGTTATATATTGTACAATATAGTATATAAATTTCTGGCCAAGTAAGTAGAATTGTAAATACAAATCAATCCAACATCATTCTACTAGAAATGACTGTCAATTTATTGATGTAGCGAATAAATGGGGTAACATTATTGTACATTAGTGAATGGTGCATTAGAGTTAATATATTGGGATAAACGGTTATAGTTTTTGTGGTGGTGATAATAAGTACTATTTATGGCGGTTTTGATTCAGACAAATCCAAAATAAATCTAAATTTTAACCCAGAAATAGTACATAATATCACCGCCACAAAAACTATAATCATTTATCCCAATACTATAAACGAATCCTCAATAAGAGCAGATCAAATCCAACTTCCTCCTTTCAGGGGTCCTTTTTTCTTCGATTTAACTCTAATGCATCATTGACAAATGTACAATAATTATACCCCAATATACAAATACAACTGTATAAAAGTTATTAATGTTATATATAAATCTATAAGCAAGTAAAAGAAATGAAAATACAAATCAATCGGCCAAATGCCAATCATCCATCACCTGCGCCAAAACGCTCTCATGCTGCGCCGCCAACTCTTCATCGAAAGACTGAAGGTCACTGATCGTCTCCCTCTGCATTTGGATTAGGCGCGTGACCCACTATAAAGAACAAAGAAAACATAATAAGTAAAAGGAATATAATAAGTAAAAGAAATCATTTATTTGCTTAATCCATAAAAAAGGTTTTAATCAACTTACATATTGACTGTTGGAGCGACTCGGCACTGTAGAAGATGGCTCACCGTCGCTTAGTAAACGAGGATGCGAATGCGCAACATACCAGTCCATGTAGTCCGGCTCACATGCTGCAGGATCCTCTCAAGATTCGTGGTACTCGGCCATGTTAAGCATATGATGCAACGGGAAGCCATTCCACTGAATCGAGGCAAAGCCCTTAGGCCACTCGACGTTGTACAGCTTCGAGGACTAGGGCCGTACTGCCGTAGGCGGACTGAATATAGGGGGAGGGATGACCTGCACATAGTCGAGCTGTCGTAGCACCCGAGTTGGGATGTATGCCTCAGTCACATCCCGATACTGAATAAAGCCGGTATACATAGTCTTCGGTAGACCCATAGCCGGACTCCTCCCGTACGGCAAATAGGTCACCTGCATACATACAGAAAAAACAAACACATAGATAAGTAAATAAATTTACCTTATATAGTGACCTATATAATTATTATAAATCAAATGTATATAATCACCTCGGATGGAATCATGCTGTCAAGACGGTGACGTAATGTCGTCAACCGGTCCGGCGATCTGTCCTCGGGTCGGACAGTCCAACTGGCGGCTCGGGGCAATCGAGCATCAGGACGACCACGTGGGGGGCGAAAGCATGAGAAATACTCGTATATCCATGCTTGTACTAGGGTCATGCAACCAGCAATACCTGACAATCTCCTCTACTCGCCACCCCTAGCTGACGATATAGATAGTCTAATGTAGCAGCACCCCATGAATATCCAGGGACAGTCCCCAACCCGTCCTCGTGCAGGCATGAAGGTCTAATCTGATTCCCACTCTTGGCGACAAACAAGGTGGAACCTAACATAATCCAAACCCAATCTATCGCCTGGTCTCAGCCACCCGATGACCCCCGAACAAGTCGAAGACTGACTCAGACAAAACTCCCCCAAGATCCCAGTGCAGACTATTCAAGACTGCCTCATCAACGACCAACTGCTCCATACAGGCAAACTGCATATTATCATACCCCCGATTTTCTGTAATCAAGTGTCCCCCCCACTGGCACACCGAGGATATGATGAACATCATGCAACATGATGGTCATCTCACCGAAAGGCATGTGAAATGAGTTCGTATCGGCCTGTCACCGCTCGACGAACGCAAAGATAAGTGGGTGATCAATCGATCTGAACAGGCTAAAAGGGAGGTGTCCCAACCCAATACGGTCAATCATCGCCCATGCCTCCCCTGGCTTCACCCCGTACCAGTCTCTCAACTTCTGCTAAACAGTTGCTATGTTCTGGCACTTCAGCACTCCTCTCATCTCGCCCGCAGACATACGCGACGCAACGTGTACAAGAAAACTGGGAATCACATCACCGTATATAGGGCCACCAGGCACTGCCTCCCTAACCACCCAGCTATCATCAATGGTACGGGATCGTCTCGATCGTTTGCTACTCCCTGAAATTCATAAATTAATTAAACCCTAAAACTAATCTAATAAAATCAAATTAATAACTCAAATTGTAACAAACTTAGTACCCGATGTCGATGTAGCACTAGCAAAGCGGCCTCCTGTACCCCTCCTAAGAGGGAGATCAATATATGGGTGGGTATCAGATTGCGAATCAGAAAAAGTCAACCCCCCCAGCCCCATCAAAATCAGCCAGCTGACCACGCTCAAACTCATCAATACGAATCCGCTCCCTCAAAGCGGCGTAGTCCCTACGGGTCTCAGCCTCTCTCTCCCTCTCCCTCTGAATCGGAGCAGCAGCAGCAGCCTCTGACTCTGAGCAGCAGCAACCTCTCTCTCCCTATAACTCCGAGCAGCCTCTCTCTCCCTTTGCAACTGAGCCTCTCTCCCTACGGACTGAGGCATTCACATTGCGACTCCTAGTGTGCCGCGCTCCAGAGCTACCCGAATTATTTACTATCGCAATAATTGTTATGTTTAAAGGTTGTTCTGTTTTGCTGCTGCACGAATTATCTACTATCGTAATAGTTGTTTATTATGTAATGGACGAGGAATTTAGGTAACATTATCTATCTTTGCCTTTTCGATTTGCATCACTAAAACCCACCAAGGAGTTGAGCTTATTATTATAATTTAGGTAACAGATAACACCTGGGTCAATTTTCCATTATCATGATCATACCATCATGTCTCTGTTGGTACCAAAAAAAACCAACATGTCTCTGTTTGAACATTTATTTATTTGATTTTTTTGAATGAAAGTAAATGGTTTAAAAAATCAAAGCTTTTCTTTTCTTATAAAAGAAATACTCCAAAATGGCAAGTTTATGTAATGTAAAAAAAAAAGGCCCAACCCAAAGCGGTTCCCTTGATTGCACAACGCCGCCTAGATTGGTCCAATTGACCCTCGAGATCCAATCTGGTTTGTCAGGCTCTATTGCCCGTGTTTAAACAAGAAAAGATGTTGGCCAAAAAAAAGAAAAACAAGAAAAAGATTAAAATAAAATCGAGACATCAGACAAGAAATAAAATAAAATTGAGACATCAGACAAGGATTCATTCCTCCATCTATATAATGAAGCATGCAAAACAGGCAATGAATAACTAACGAGGAGTTGAATCAAATGGTAAGCGACTTATTCCACCTTAAGTAGGTTTTAGGTTCGAAACCTTGCGTACGCAGCTGCTCCCGTTGGTAAACTCACCCACCATAACCAAGTGCGTGACGCGGCTCGGATCCGGATTAATCAGAGCTCTAAATACCGGATGGGATAAAAAAAAAGAAACAAAAAAAAAAAGGAAACAAGGACGGAACTAAAATTTTTGGTTCAAGGGGCCGGAAGTCTTATATGGTGGTATTGTCGTAGGTTTCTTTTCACTTTGTGATAAACAATGAGCTCTTATGCCATATATACAATGATTCGTCATGCAAATAAGATTCTGTTAATTGAATAAATATTTCCTTTATCATCAATGAATAAAATACCGTATCGGAGACCATACCGGTGAGGCCACCGGTACCCGGTTTAACCGGTTCAACTGGTTAAACTGGCGATTAAACCGTTTAAGAGATCTTTTTTTAAAAAAATATTTTTTAGTATAAAATAAATATAATATATGATGAATTAATCATTAAATAACACTTTGGTGGAGTGGTTAAGTCTTTTGACTTCATTCAAAGTGTGTTGGGTCGATTCTTACCATTTGCAATTGTTTTTTTTAAAATTTTTCAAAAATGAAAAAACTTGAGTAAGTTCAAATCGGGCTGTTAAATCGGCAAACCGGCTGGTACAACTGCGGTCAGATCGGGTCAACGCTGGTACGTTGACCAAGCATTTTATATACATACCGGTACTGGACTAGGCAGCGATTCCTGGTTTAACCGATTGAATCGACCGGTCCGACACGGTATTTTATTCACTGTTTATCATACTAGAGTAATTTATATAAAAATTAAAACTTTTTCAATGAATTTTCCTTTCGGTTGAAATGACTAAAAGTTATAATTCAGAGAGTTCTCGAGTTTTATACTCTTCATTCTCTGAGATAGTGTATAATGTGTCTAATTTATTGACCACTAGGTTCAAGATATATATATATATATATAATTTATGTCTAAGTCCTCCCAAATATTGAACGGACTTACGGGTTTGGACGAGTGATCCATTGGACAGCTCTTATAATAATAATAAAATTGGGCCCGCATAGGACAAATTGGGTTAAGTATACAAAGAGGTTTTTACAAAGTCGGTTATTGATTTTCAAAAAATATGGTATCGTTTTCATTTCCTGTTTTCTATTGCCAATTTTTTGTTTTTGGAAACAAAACAATGAAAACATGTTTGGCAGGTTGTTTCTGTTTTCAAAAATTTTGGAAACAAAAGTAGTGTTTTGAAAAAAAAGTGAAAGTAAGAATTTTGTGTTTTCATGTTTTTCCAAAACACAAAAATATATTGATGAACAATAACTCACATTCTTTTTCACCTTTTTTTTCTAACTTTTTATTTAAAAACATACAACCAGTTTTTATATTCAAACATGTTTTGTTTTCAAAGAATTGACAATACAACAAAAACAAAACGAAAATGAAAACGAAAACGAAACAAAAATAAAAAAACAAGAAAACCAAAACGATGCCAAACGCCCTAAAGAATCGGATTCCCATTCCTAATAGGATTTGTATTTTGGATAATTGATTCCCAATAGGATTTGTAGAATGTTGTATGTATAAATATGCATGCTCACGTAGGTATCAAATTAATTAACCTAATTAATTAGTGATATTTTCTTTTGTTATTGATCTTAAATTCATAAGCAAGCAGATGGCAAGCATTAGAAGTGTCAGAAAGAAGCTTTCAAGATGATGACGATTGAGCAATTTACCAGATGCTATCCTTCATGACATCTTTTCTTTCATTGAAACCAACTTCTGCGTCCGAACCATTGCCTTGTCTAAGAGATGGAATCGGCTTTGGGCTTCTCTTCCGAACCTATTCTTTGATAATAAATACTAAAAACCTGAAATTTTCCTCAACTTTGTGCTCCGCATCTTGTATGGCCGAAATCATGATGTTCCAATCATCAAGCTTCATATGAGATTAAATGTAAGCTATGATGACGTCGGTGAAAGCTTGTGCATAAACATTGTAGATTATTTAGAGTCTCACGATATCCAACATTTAAAGAAGACATTTGTAAGTTATGGTCTTAAAGACATGCCGGAAGTGTTTTCTACTCTTTTTCCTTGTCGATTACTACAATGTCCCTATCTTTTTAAACAACAAATAAGGCCCAAAGTCGAACTAGCTCAAACAAGGGATTTGCAAATTCTGTAGAGGCAAAATGCTCCTTCAAAGCCACCAGATAGGATGCCCAATAAACATTAGCCATGTCGCCAACATTGCTAACGTAGAATTGATCCCAGTGTAAGGCTGGGCCCTCAAAACAGAATATAGCCACCTTGGGTTTGTATTCCTCAAGAACACTTTTCATCTCCAAATACTGCTCAAATTTAGCAAACTAACCTTTGAAGTCCTCTCTGTTGAATTTAGGGAGATCCATTATGTATTTGGTGTGATAGTATTGGTTTGGTCAAGTGGAAGTTTAGTGTGGATTTTGGGTCTGCCAAGGGTAAGTTTGATGGTAAGTTAGTCGGTAAGTTTGTTGTGGGTTTTGTTCCGGCCATGGGGTATTATATTGTGGGGTTGCGTTGTATTGTGGCGCCGACTAAGGAGGAGCTGCGATCGAAGGTTTGGAAGTGGGTATTGGGTTGGTGTTTTGCTAGGTTTGATTAAGTGGCCATGGTGGGTGATTTGAAGTAGTGGCGAAAGTCTAATAGGAAGAGGTAATATTTGGGGGAACAGGCGATCCCCATGGCGCGGTGCATAAGAATGGGATGGTGGTGGTGGCGGAGTCGGCCCAGAAAAAGAAGGGTTCTATGGGTTTTCAAATGGACTTTTCTTTGTTGATTTTTCACACCGACAAAGGAAGTGGTCGAACAACTCTTTGATGTCATCCATAAGCTCTATTCGCATTCTGACGACTTGAGTTTTTACCAGATCTTCAACCTCAGAGGTTTCGGTGTGTTCTGGAATGGGAAGCAAATTTTGGTTCTGCATTTTTGGCGGCGAAGAGGGTGATGCTGATACCAAATATGTTAACACCAAATAAAATTAACAAGAAAATAGGGTAAGAAGCAGATAAGAAAGGGGAAAAGACGGAGAGAAAACTCAGATAGAGAAAGAGAGTTCATTTCATTATCAAAATAGACATAATATCCACTTTACTGACTTAAAATTACTATGCCCTCAATACCAACAAGGGCACGTGCTAATACAACTACCAAGCTATACTCAATTACAAGATTACCTCTTGCAATTACATGAATATAACAACAGAGCATAATTTGAAACTAAGTCCTAGATTATTTTTCAACAAGCCTGCAATGAAGAACCCTTTTGCATTCTTAGGGTTTCCGATAAATCTAACATGATTTGAGTGGTAAAAAAAAGGAAAAATAAAAAAAAAAGATTATGTAAACAAAAAAAACCCCTTATTATGCCATGAGAATGATCCAAAAGGCCAAAATCCAAACAGATAGAAAAAATCAAGTCCAGCTTGTGCCAAATAAAAAAGAAAAAATCAAGCCCAGCACTAAGGCCACCATCACCTTGCATTTGAATTGAAAGAAATTAAAAAAAAAAAAGACAAACAAACTGAAGACGAGCTTGTGGTCCCCTCACAAATAATCAACTGAAGGAGTAATAATGACAGTTTTAAATTCCAACGGTCATAAACCTCAACAAGAAAATATTTTCTCTTTCCCTAAGACAAAAAGGAGAATTATTTTCTCTCGGAAACAAAATCCAACAAAATATATTGATATTTTCTTTCCCAGGACAAAATCGTCAGAAAAAGTCTAGTCTTTCCTCCTTTTATCCTTTCAAGTTTCTTTGTCTCTTTCTTCATTAATCAACCATTTCCTTTATTAAAATAACCCAAACCCTCAACCTACCATTTCCTTTGACACTTTTTTTTTGTTTCTTACCCTTGAAACAAGAACATGGAAGTAAACTCATCGTCAACTTCCATCCCTACACAACCTACAAGTGTCTGTGAAAGCTCTATAATCATATCTGAAATCTTCAATAAAGTAGATATCAAATACGTTTTTTTATTGCATGTGCCATCAATATCCATCCAACTGAAATCTTGGAATATGTGAACAATATCACCATGTCAAGTCGAAATGAGGAAGGCTTGAAGTATGTACTAACGAAAAGAGAGAAAAAAGGAACAAGAAATTTGGAAACCCTTATTGTTGACATGATTATTGGATAGAGCATAACTGTCCGATTGATAAAAGATGTGATTGAGGCTTCCAAGAAAACCTTCAATTGTTTGAGCTTGTCCTTTGCTCATGGAAGGTTTGGTGCAATCTTTAATTAGAAGGATTTATATTTGAACTCTCTCAAGAAAATCACTCTGCAAAAATCAAATCAAGTTCCTATTCTTGATGGGTTAAAGCACCTAGAGGTGGTATCATTGATTGAGTGCTTTCTTGGTAAAACTCCATTTGTCCTAAATTCTAGTTGCTTGAAAATTGTGAGGCTGATTAGATGTAAATTCAAAAAGATTTCAAAATTCTCAATCACTGCAAAGAAAATGGAGTTGCTAGAACTAGAGATGAGGATTGATGATGTTGATCAATCATGTGAAATGCACATGGAAATTTTAGACACCCTTGACACATCAAACCCTTTATACAGATTCAATGTCTATAAACAATGGTGATTACAATGCTTTAATTTTAGGGTGACATTTTGCACCAATTGTTGGTTGACATGTGGGATGGTTTTCTTCCCACATCATGCCAAGTCTCTATTATATATTCCTGCCAATGTGATGGACTACTTCCTTAGGACTACATCTACTTCTGTGCAAGTAAAAACATTTCGTGGGAGTAGAAATATCATGTGGGATTTGTAAGACTATTATATAACATTGGCCTTAAAAAAATAGTCCTTAAGCATGTCTCTCTCCTCATCAATCAATCATTTTCGTCATAAAAATAACCCATATCATTTCTTTTTGATCTCTTTCTATTTCTTACCCTTGAATTGAAAGAGGAAAATGGCAGTCAACTCACCCTCACCTCCCAATGCACAACAAACTGAAATATGCAATCACGTAGATATCAAATATGTGTTTAGGATTGCACGTGCGGTCAATATGAAAGCAACGGAAATCTTGAAATATGTAAAGAATATCGCCATGTCAACTAGAGATGAAAAAGGCCTGAAGAATGTATTAAGGGAAAAAAAGAACAGGAACAACAATAGATCCCTTATGGTTGACATGGTAATTGACAGAGCGTAACTTGTCAGACTGATCAAGGGTGTGATTGAAGGTTCCAAGAATACTCTGCTTTGTCTGAGGTTATCATTTGCTTATGCAAGATTGGGTGCAATCTGGAATTTGAAGGATTTGCGCTTGAACTCTCTCAAGAAGATTAGTCTACAGAAATCAAATCAGGTTTTTATTCTTGATGGGTTGCAGCACCTAGAGGAGCTATCACTGATTGAGTGAAATCTTGGTAAAACCTCATTTGTCCTTAATTCTACTTCCTTGAGAATTGTGGGGTTGATCAGATGTAACTTGAGAGAGATTTCAAAATTCTCAATAATTGCAAGGAAAATGGGGTTACTAGAACTAGAGATGGGAATTGATGATTTTCATCAATCATGTGAAATGCATTTTGAAATATCGGACACGCTTGACACGTTCAATTACAGTGGTTGT
The DNA here is from genome assembly GCA_001974825.2 of Corchorus olitorius. Classification (NCBI taxonomy): domain Eukaryota; kingdom Viridiplantae; phylum Streptophyta; class Magnoliopsida; order Malvales; family Malvaceae; genus Corchorus; species Corchorus olitorius. Next base: position 205,430 of record AWUE01016288.1, on the reverse strand, counting down.
ATTCTAAAAACAACATGTCTTTTAATGGGATTGGGATGGTTTGTCTTGATGGTTCGTCTTAGCATAATTGCATATCTTTCCCCCCGCACTTCTTTTGAAAGAAATCTCTACTCATTCATTGATAGCTTGAAGTCAAGCATTAACATGATCATGAACCTAGAAACCTTAGAGGTTAGATTTTATACTATGCTCCCTTTTTCCTTCATTTGTCTACTTTTTGTTTCACTTCATTTATTAATTTTGCGTGTCAATTAATCCAATCTTAGTAAGATTTTATTCAACTTTTTGGGCACAAAGGAAAGGAGCCACTTACTTTCCTAGGCATGCAGGAGCTACGTGTTAGTGATTGCCCACCATCAATTCAGAATTTCCTCACTAATTTTCTTCAAGGTGACTACATCTTTTTTTTTGAAAGGTAAACAGAATAGACTTATATTGCATAGAAAAACAGTAGCAGAAACCGCAAACAAGACCACCAACAAACTAGCTTTCAAGAAGCTAGAGAGTCCAAAACAAAAACTAATACATTAAGTTACATATTTAGTAATCAGAACAAAACAGAGCAGTCAAAGCAGCCCATAAAATCACAGCAACCAAGCAACACTTTCCAGACTACATCACCACTAAAAGCTGATCTTCTCTCCCAACCCCTACTTTTGCAAGAGCTTCTGTAATTTCTTTGCATTCTCTAGGCACTCTAACAATGCTCCAATCTTTAATTATCTTCTTCAAGGCCTCAATTCTCAAAATAGAATTACTCGGTTTCTAGGGAGCAGATTCTGGTTAAGAAATCTATTTATAGGCATTCATCGAATCAGTTTCGATGACTAACTTGTGTGACAACACCCATCTAGAGCCTCCTTAATTGGCAACAACTCAGCCTCATTAGAGTCAGCAACACCAATGCTTTTTTAAAACTTTGCTTTAACGATCCTATTACAATCTCTCAACACCCCTCCAATGACTACATCACAAGGCTTACCTTTATAAGACCCATCAACATTAAACTTTAGTGCACCTTCAACATGTGGCACCTAAGAGCAAGCTACGCCACCAAGCTTTTTCTTCACCATACTAGTTTTAGCAAGCAAAGGACAACAGACGAGGTCCTCAAAAGGTTGAGATTGATCAGGCCACTTGGCCATAATCCACCATACCAATCTCACCTTAATGATATCAATCAATTGCAACAAATCCAAATGCTTACCATTAAAAACAACATCATTCCTTAACAACCATATTGACCACAAAACTACAAAAACATCATCCTCCACACATCAATATTATAATGATACGGGTAAAGATTCTGCCATGCACACAAAAAAAGAAATGGAGTCCCTAGGTGGCACCCATGAAATTCCCCACAATGCACACCAATAAGTCCAAACAATCCAGACAATGCGGCAATTGAAAAATAGGTGACTGATCGTTTCCTCATTCGTTCGACAAAAAACACAAGTTGTTACAGTCCACTACATTAAACCCCTTTTGGCAAGCTCAGCTTAAACTGCTACCCTCCCTCACAAAATTGGCCACACAAAAGCTTCAACTTTTGGAGGTGCCAAACCTGTCCAAACTAGTTTCCAATGGCTAGAACTCCTATTTGAACCTTCAACAACAGCTTTACAAAAAGAGCTACCTGTATAACCCCCACTAGGAGTGAATTTCCAAATCAAGTTATCAACGAATTTGTCGGATGGGGTAGACTCATCAATAACCTTCAGTTGAAGCTTAATCCCCCACTAGGATTGATTATATTCCCAACCGAAAAGAGGCCTTCTTAAATCAATATTCCATTCCCATACTGACTCGTTCCACCGTCCATAATCCTTAATCATGCCTTCTTTATTAACAGCCAAAGCAAAAATACGAGGAAATTTCTCTTTCAAAGTAGTGTCCCCATTCCAAGTATCACTCCAAAATTTGATATTATCACCATTACCAACGGACATCCCACTACCCGAGGCTAATAAAGAAAAGAACTTATTACCTAGGAGCAACGACTTCATAATCGATTTCCAGATAGAGGAGCTCATTGTCACATTATTCGAATTAGGAAGAACATCAATAGAATCCCAACTATTCTTTTCAGCTATCACCTCCTCTCCACCCTGTAAATACAAAATATTAACAACTATAATTAATTAACAACAATTAATCGTAAATAAACTAATTAATTATAAACTAAGTCAAACTAATAAACTAATTAAGAATTATTAATTTTAATTAAATTTCAAAATTCAAAATTTAGATTAATTAACAGTCATAAATTAACTAATTAAAACTAATAAACTAAGTAATTCATTAATTTTAAAATTAGTTCTAATTAAAATTAAGAATTTCAAAATTTTAATTAATTATATGTTTAATATTTTTTTGGCAAAATAAAAATATTTAATATTTTATTAAAAAAAATTGGCTTGCCGCCCTACCAGGACGGCACAGCCCCTTTCCACCTATTCCTAACCCGAATTCAACCTAGATCTAGATCTAAAACTTGTAAATCTTACCGCTTTAATCTTGAAGGATGGCCTCGATATGATTTTCTTGAGGATTTGTTGAAGAAATTGAAGGTTGAAGAAGTTGTTAGAAAATGAAGGTTGAAGAAGTTTGAGAGTTTTAAGAAATATGAACAAAGGGCAAAAGTGTAAAAAGGGGAGCGGTAACTAGCAAAAAGGGGGCGGTGTTTAGCAATTCAGATATAAATATTATGAGGGAATTGTTAGGTGCGAAAGGTCGTCTTTCAATCCAGCCTCGCTCAAAAATCAAAATTAAATTCAATTATTGTAGCCTATTTTTATTCTCTTTGGTCCCCTTCCTCGAAAAGAAATCTTCTTATTCGTAAAAGTGAAACGACATTAAAAATAGTAATATTACTTAAAGGATATCAAGTATCGGTTTATTCAATTCAACCCAACTCCTCCATCCACCAATATTTTTTGTTTGTTAAGGATGCGTTTAGTAGAATGGTGTGGTAACGGTGCAATTGGCACTGTTTAGATACTGTACATATGAGATTACATTGTACAGATCAAATTAGGTACTATACAAATTAGATTATTAGAATAGTGATTAAAACGAAAATTATATTTAAGACTCCGTTTGACCTGTACACTGCTACATCATCCCAACGGCCGGTGAATTGATGCAATAAACATAACCTAAATCCATCCACCAATATTTGTTAATTAACTCAAATTAAGAAATATCCATTCCAAACAAGGACGTCTACATGCATGCCACGTGTAAATAATTTATTATACAGTACTCGTATACTAAGCTTCCTTCAAAAATTCAATATGCCAAGAACCTTATGGTTTTACTATGATTTCTTAATTAATTAATAAAATTTTTACTATAATCATTACTATAGTCATTGATGAAATGATGATTGCTTAGATAAGAAATCTCGTGAGCAAGGAGCTGTGGATCGTCACAAAGCGCACGTGACCGTAGCCTTTTAACCTATACAACTTTCGACGTGACGTTTCATTCTGTACGGTAATTACTGGTATTGGATAAAGGTTAAAGCAGGGCCTTTTTCAATTGAAGTTGGCTTTAACTTAGAATGCGTGAACTCTACACGTGGGTATCTTTTATAGGCTTCAAGAACTACTCAGACTAGCTAATTGGCACACTTGATAACTACTCTTAACTACTCCTTATATAACGAATTAACTACCAACTCATTGCTTAAACAATTATTTAAGCATGGAGCTGATCATGGGAATTTCACAATTTGGATCATCGTCAAATTACTTGTTTCCTCCACCATTTTTTTTTTGGGTAAATTTAATGCTTTATCCCCTTTTTTTATAACAAATTTATTCCCATTTTAATCATATTGTTTGATGTGTTTTTGTAGGGAAGTTAGTTTAATTTATTACTATATTGAATTTGTATTCGTTTGAAAACCGAGTCGGGTCAAAGGCGGATCAAGGAATTTTTTAGATTGGGCACAATATTCTCTATACATATATACAAATAAATACTATTTTTTAATGACTTATGATTTAAGGGTATAATGATGAATTAATAAATTAAGAGTGGATATACTTGATCAAGTTGGGATGGGTACCATTCAAAATTCAACATAAAATAAGAAGAATTTTAGAAATTAAGGATAGGCCCGTATCCCACCTCATTTTAACATAGGTCCAACCCTGAATCGGGTTGAACATATATTTTCTTCATTTATAATAACTAAACCTCGATATTTTTAAAGATATCAAGTTCCGCCCCAAGCTTAGTAGTAATTTAATTTTGTCCATTGCATATAAATTTCTCTATCAAATATTATTATGGCATATATAGCCTAATTAATCAAATAGGAATAGTACATCTTAATAACTATATATTGAAATAAATAAATTCATTGAAAATGAAAACATTTATTTTAAATCACAAATCAACAGGTAGCCAAGAGTTATATATATATAATGTACTCGAAAAGGATAGAATGAGTGATGATCCTATAGACTTGAATCAGTGGGAGTTATCATGCAATCAAGGTTAAATCATGCATATAATCATATATTCAAATGAATTTTAGTTTATCGAGATAGTATTTTAAATGAATTTTAGTTTGTAATGTGAAATTTTTATTAATGAGGTAGAAGTTTAAAATAAAGTTCGTATCAAATAAAATTTTCTTTTATTCAATTAAGGACGTTAGTAATTAAGATACGATTTTAACATGAAGTTTAGTTATAAATAAATTTTTAAATTATTTTATTGATAGATATGGACTTCTAAGCATTAATTATGATAGGGTTTTAGAATGAAAATATGATTATATGAACGCTTTATCCTCAATTACGTGGTAACTCTCATGGACTCGAATCTATATATAAAATCATCATTCAATATAGAATAGGGGAGGTGTTCTAAGGTCTTAGTTTTTCTTTTATGTTCTTATGTAGCAAAAAATTAAATGTAAATTAATTATGAAATCAATATTTGATGAAAAAGAATAGATATTGTAAGGCATAGTCTTTTTGTAGCGACAATGAGAATGCTTTTGTTGAAAGATTGTCTAACATTTTATGTTTCAATTCCATAATTTTCAAAAGCACATTAAATCGATTTGGAAAATTATATGTTGATGCTTAAAGAAAAGTCAATTATAATGTCAAAGGTAAAAAGGAAAACTATAGGTGATGTCTAGCTAGTTTCTACTATCCACCTCACCTTCCTTAGAGGGAAAGAAAATAAAATGGGTAAAAATAAGAAATTGTAATTTTTATTAAAGATACACCATCAATAATTTGCGGTTAACTGTTTAAATTGGTCGAAATGTTTGTGAAAATACTCAAATAAGGGTCTAACTTTCCAATTTAATTAATTAAGTTTCAACGTTGTAAAATCGACTCAAATTAGTTCCTGACGTCAAGTTGACTATAATATATGTAGTTGATAAACCTGAAAACAATAGGGACTAAAATTGACTTTAGTGATTGATTTGAGTCGGTTTTGTAACATTAGGGATTTAACTAACTAAATTAGAAAGTTAGGCCTTTCTTTGAGCATTTTCATAAATATTAGGGACCAATTTGAGCAATAGCCATAATTTTGTACTATAAAGAATTATAACTTATATTTTATTATAGATATACTAAATCTTCTGATTTTCGAAAAGGTGATAAAAAGAGGAGAGCCTCATTATTATAATCGTGATCTTATGCATAATTACTCAATTGTTGGCTCAATAGGAAGTGAAAATATTCATAAGGTAAAGGAAACTTGATTGAGTTAAAATAAAGACGGTAATAAAGGGTGCCATGATATATATATATATATATACTAGTTAAAGCATGCGCGCTGCACGTATGTTAATAATTGATAAATCATATATTCCACATATCCGTACTTTTCATTTTCATAAATTTTGATTAATTAATCATCAAAATCTGGTCATTTAGTTTACAGAGATTTGAAATAATTAATCTCATTGAATAAACAAACAAAAAAACTTAAATTATTATACAATTATGGTTATCTTCAATAATGAAGGAAGGTTATCAATTTTCTTATTTGAATTTTTTTAAAAAAAAAAAACTACAGGGCTATTAAGAACGAAAGTTAAACATTAATCAATTAAGAAGGTTATGATCTCTGATGCAAAAAAAAAAAGAATAAGATTATCAATTTCCTCATCAAATGTTCATTAAAAAGCTATTTAAATTATCAAAGGTTTTTGAATGTTATCAATAAATTCAGTAATTAACCTTATACTGTTAGTAATTTTAGTAGCATTTTATCAATAATGGCATTTGTCAATGTTCTTCTTTAAGGTTGTTAAAAAAGTTATAAAGGTTATAAAAATTTTTATAGTATAAGGTAATTTAGTAACCTAACATCTTTAATAATTAGTAGCATTTTATCAATTTAATGAGGAGTATAATTTTCATATCTAAGATTAGTAAAAAAAGTTGCGAAGATTATAAAAAAAAAAAAAAAAGAAGCTATAGTCCTATTAACAAATTTAGTAACCTTATGTTTTTATTACTTTTAATAATTTTCGTCAATTATGAATGTTATTAATCTTGTAATCTAAAATTACTAAAAAATTATAAAAGGTATTAAAATAGCTATAATTCTCTCCACAAATCTAATTGCGCTCTTGGATGATTTTAGTAACTTTTTATATAAAAAAAAGGTTATGGATTTTCTTACTTAAAACTATTTAAGATTATATCAAAATAACTATAATGTTCGCTATCAAATAAGTTTTGAATGCTACTACTATATTTTAACTTGTACAAAAAAAGTCCCACTAAAATCACTTAATCCTAATTAATCCATAATGGGAAGGGAATGATAAATACTTTTAAGGTTGTTTCCTTCCTCTTTTCATCTTATTTTCTTTCTCTTCTAAACCCTTTTTTGAAGAACTTCTCACCAATATTAATGATACGTAGGAAAATTTATTGGTTTAACAATTGAAACTAATCTAAAATTTCAAACTATGAAACTCTTAAAATGGATGAGAATCAGCTTTTATTTTTAATTGAATGTAGCAAGTATCGTTTTTGGAATATAGAAAGCTCGATTTTTCTTTCTTCTTCTATTTTTGGATTTCATATTCTTTTGCAAAATTAATTCGTTTTCACCTCAAATTAAATCTTTCGAAATTTTTTAACATCAATTAAGGCAAAGTTGTAAAGAAACTTACAATATTTTTTCTTGATTTTATGTTACATCTATTGCATTTTATTATTACTTTTATGTTTAATTAGATAAATTTAGTTAGAATTAATCCAGTGTTGTTACATAGATAGTATTATTAATCAAATATCAACTGACATGTTCTTTATTAGATGCATAAAAAAAGACGTTTTCGGACCGAGACTTATCGAGTGACATGTTTTTTATTAGATGCCTAAAAAACACGTTTTAGGACCGATGCATGATGCTATCAACAAATTTAACAACCTTAATTATATTCTTAATTGATATCTTACATCTTTAGTGAGTAATTAATACCGATTTTCTTACATAAATAACCCCAAAAAAAGCCTTTAGAGGTTATTAAAAAGGCTACGATGCTATCAATAAAAATTAAGTAACCATAAATCCTTAGTAATTTAAGTAATAAGATAGTTATCAATTCTCTTACCTAAAATTACTAAAAAAACTTGTATTGGTTATCCAAATTCCAAAAAGGTATTTTTACAGTCTTACATTTTTTAATAACCTTACATTATTAGTAATATTGGTCGCTGATTAATTTTCTTATCTAAGATTACTTAATTAAAAGGTTAAAAAAGTTATAAAAACATTATAGTACTATCTAGATTCAAATAATCTTACATCCTTATTAATTTTAGTAACTTTTTATGATCAATAATGAAAGTTACCAATTTAATTACTTAAGTAAAAAGGCTAAAAAGTTATTAAAATTGTATTTACCAATCCTTACATTCTTAATATTTTTTTTTCCCGAAAAACATTATAGTACTATCTAGATTCAAGTCATCTTACATTCTTATTGAAGACCAGATCGGGGTTGGCATCCTGAGGCCGTAGTTACTGCCATCTCTTTTACTTTCTGGTACTTTTGTAGCAAAAAAAAGTCATCTTACATCCTTATTAATTTTAGTAACTTTTATGATCAATAATGAAAGTTACCAATTTAATTACTTGAGTAATCTACTAAAAAAGCTATAAAAGTTTTTAAAATTGTATTTACCAATCCTTACATTCTTAATAACATTAGTAAACTTTCATCAATGGTGAAGATTTACCATTTTTTTCCTCAAAAGTTACCGAAAAAGCTATAATAATCATAAAAAATGTATTGTACTATCAACTAATTCAATGACCTTATACTATAAAGATACGTACAATACTGATTTTCTTATCTAAAATTAATTACTTAAAAGGTTATGGAAAACATTATAGTACTATCTAGATTGAAAGAACCTTACATCCTTATTAATTTTAGTAACCTTTTATCATTAATAAAGTGTTACAAATTTTATTACTTAAATTTACTAAAAATGCTATAAAAGTTATTAAAATTGTATTTACCAATCCTTATTTTTTTAATAACATTAGTAAACTTTCATCAACGGTGAATATTTGCCTTTGTTTTCTCAAAAGTTACTGAAAAACCTATAATGATCACAAAAAAGGTATAGTACTATCCACTAATTCAATAACCTTACATCTTTTTTTATTTTGGTTATCATATTTCTTATTACACTTTTTGTTATTTTGATTATCATATTTCTCCAAAATCTCACAATTCAACCAAACATACATGGAACTGTAAGTCAAATTTCCATATAAGGTTATAACTTATAACTAAACTTAATGCAACATAAGGAAGTATAAAATTAGGTGTACAAAATTTAGTTATAAGGTTTTAACTTATAACTAAACTTAATGCAACATAAGGAAGTATAAAATTAGGTCTACAAAATTGGTTCCTAGTTACTAATTCATATGTCCTTCCTTTTTTTTGGTGATAGAGAAATAATTAATATACTATATATGCGTATCTTTGGCAAGTTGAAGTAAAATTAAAATTGATATGTCGTTCTAACTCTACCAAATTAATGAATGATCAATGTGATCTAAAATAACATAGCAAAAAGGTAATGATCTTATTTAAGGTTATAAAAAAAACAACTATAATGATCATTAAAAAGGCATTATACTACTTTCAACTAATTTTTTTTAGATAACTTTCAACTAATTTAATAACCTTACATTTTTAGCAATTTTGGTTATCAAATTTCTCATTTATGCCTTACTAATTAGAAAGCTAAACTATAGTATTATATCAAGAAATGTAGCAACCTTACATGCTTAATAACTTTATCAATGGTGAATGTTATTAATTTTTTAAGTCTAACATTACTAACAAAGTTGTAGTGAATAAGATACAACACATTTTTATTATATATAAAATTATACCAAAAAAATTAGTTGAACATTAGTGGTTGAATTATTAAATTAAATTAGATCAATGTCAAACAAAATTTCAAAATTATAAAAGATATTAAAGATCCGATTTATTTATCAATGGTGAATGTTATTAATTTTTTAAGTCTAAGATTACTAACAAAGTTGTAGTGAATAAGATAGAACACATTACTATTATATATAGAACTATACCAAAAAAAACTTAGTTGAACATTAGTGGTTGATTTATTAAATTAAATTAGATCAATGTCAAACAAAATTTCAAAATTATAAAAGATTAAATATCTGATATATTTATTATTAAGGAAACATATTCTTTTAGTCAATACGTTTGCAAAAATACCTAAGAATTTGAATTAAAAAAAACTTACCTAAGAATTTAATTAATGTAAGTATTTCAGTTATTATAGTATTACATTTAATTAATGTAAGTATTTTAGTTATTATATATATTACATAGGAATTAAAAATTAATTGAAATAAGGGTGCGGTAAAAGAAATTATAAATTTTAATATAGTAATATATTTAATTTAATTGATAAATGAAATTACATATTGAACCTTAAAAGTTTAATTTGATAAAAACATGTTTATCCTTTAAATGAATACTAAACTTTTAAAATTAAAAAGGTTATTTTAGATATTTCAGGTCAATGGTTTTGAAGTTTAGATTTATATAGTATATATATATATATATATATATATAAAGTCCCAAGGGTACATCCTAGTGGTTGAAACTTGAGGCTTCTTGTTTTAGGTCACGAGTTCGAATTTTAGAAGGGGCGGGGCGGGATTAAAGGAGAGGAGAGGGTTACCTTTTTTTGTATAGTCCATTTCAATATCATGTTCATAAATACCCAAAAATGATATATATAAAAAAAAAGAAAAATATTTTTTGTCCGCCTGAATTTACCTCATGTTATCCTGCATAATAATTAAGATAAGAATTTAATAGTAGGTTTAACCCCTAGTTAAGTTTACAAGGTAAATTCTTGATTTTAAGATATTATTGAATATATAGTTTTAAAAGTTATAGTAACTTTTTTAATGATAAGACGAGATATCATATGGTAAAATTAGCCGGGACGAATAACATTACTCATTAAAAAATTGGTGAAATGTTCAATTATTTTTGTTGATTTTGGATTTTAATTTAGTTAATCTTTTCTTTATGTTTTTTTTTTCACCAAAAGGTAATGATAAAAGCTAAATGGAAGTGACATAAAAAGTGGGTAATTGGGTGAAATTAGAAAGGCACAATAATAAAATTTAAAAGGATCGATATAATGTAGATATTACGTCTCAAAACCCGAGTAAGGCCTTATTTGCCATTGAGGTTGCGGTTTAAAAAAATTGGTTTGGAGGAAGTGCTCTTGAAGAGTAATTTTTGACATTGCGATAGAAAAATATAATTAGTGTTTGGTATTGTTATGAAAAAAATATAATAGAAGGATAAAATATCTAAAAAGGATACTACATTAGTTGAAAAAGAGAAATAAGAAATAAGAAATAATTATGAGATTTTAGTCATTTAATAACAAAATCATTCTTGAAACGCAAAAACACCTACAAATTAACTTTTCAGGTTATCTTGGCTTTTACAGTTAAAAATCATCTTTTGACACAAACAAAGATTTACTTTGATATTGCTTTTTTTTTTAATTTACAAACGCAATGTCAAACTATGACTAAATGTACAAGAATAATTTCATTTTAACAGCTAAGAGCCAGTTAGAAGATAATAAGAAATTTAATCAATAATTATTATATAATAATTCATCTTAAAAATAATGCTAAATTTTCCATAATAACAACAAAAATTTCTATGAAATTGTTAAATTTTGTAACGAAAAAGACCTTCATGTTTAACTTCTTAAGTTAATGAAATTGATAGTACATATATATGCATTATAAAACATGAAATTCTTATAAAGGGCAATTGATATTTATACTCTCACCTACTTCAAATAGGTCTAAGAAGGCAAAACAAGTTTACACTTTGATTGATCTTCATCTTCCCCTGTTTCCCAGAAAAGAAGAAGGAAAAATAATGGAACCCTTTTTGATGGGGAGGGAAGAAATTAATTGATCTAAAATTAAGAAAGGAGGTGAAAAAAGTTGTATAATATTAGTACCTTTTTATGGGTCTTTTAGTTTTGGTTTTTTGTTTTGTTTTTCCTTTAATTTGCATATTCTGTGGCCCGTAGAGTATTGATAGCAACTGTACACAAAGTCACAGACTTACCTCTTTCTCACACACACCGCACTTAAAACCTTCTTCTCTTTCTTATTTTTCTCTCTTACTCTCATTAAATCTTTCTATATGCAGCCAAAAGAAGAACTTGAAAGTTTGAAACATCAAAGTCTTTGAGAGCAGAAGTTGAGAGCTATCTATTTTCTTCCTAAATCCTAATCCTAAATTATTCCTATATTTCTATCTCTTAAACCCATATATATAGTCAGCTCCTTTCTGGGTTTTTTTCCTCTCCTTTTTTGGCTGCATGCAACTTCATTTTGAAGACAACAAAAAAGTGGGTTTTTCATCTTTTATCTTCATCTTTTTGCAAGAAATTTTGTTGCTTGATATTTCTTCTTTGCATGCATGAAGTGGGGTTTTACCTTTTGGCATTGTTTTTATATTTCCACTTTTAAATGTTTCTTTTTCATTGCTTTTGGCAGTTTTTTAGGCTTATGTTCTTAGATTATGCATTTTAATTTGGTATCCTTCTTGTCTTCCTATACCAGTTATAGCATAAAAAGATCTTTTTACCAAAACTGGATCTTTTCTCTAAGTCTCTTTTCATTTACTACTACCATATGCAGCTAAATTATTACTCAAATTTATTGTTCAATGGTATTAGAAAGTTTTTTAGTTGTAAATGATCTAGTTTATGTTGCATGCATAGTAAATCCATCATGCATTAAAGTTTAAATTAGGCATGTCTGTTTAATACAACCCCTTTTTGGGTCAATCTTCAAAGATCGGTCCATACTTGACTATTGTCTTCCTTTTTGCTAAATGATTTGGTTAAAAAGCCTTGGCATTTGCTTAATTTGGGTGATTTGATTTTTCTTTCTGATGGGAAAATTTTATTGTTTGTGATGCAGAAGTAATTGGATGTTGAAAAGCAGTAATTTGCAAAACCTGTCGGCTGCCTGAGAAAGGATGCCAAACCAGCTATGGTTTGCACTGCTAATGAATTATCAGAATGGAAGGATTTCCCAAAGGGTCTTAGGGTCCTTCTTCTTGATGAAGACAGCAATTCTGCTGCCGATATAAAATCAAAGCTTGAAGCCATGGATTATATTGGTTAGAAAGATTCTGCATCTACCCTTTTTTACTTTCTTTTACCTGAATCATAAGTTTTTAATTTCTATTGTGTATAATAATTAGAAGTATGATTCTTTGTTCCTATATTGGACCCCATCTTTGTTCTCAGCATCTTTCATTGCTCCATTGCTTTAGATGGGCAGATTTTGGTTCTTAGCAGGAAAACTTGGATTTGGATTGTAGCTATAAATGAAACTTGCAAATTTTGTGGTGACCAACTCTATAGAAATGGAATCAAATCATTAAAAAAGATTTTTTTTCTTTTGGGTAGTATTGATGTCTTGAAACTGAATTTGATGAAAAGGTGTAAACATATATATTTTTTGTTTCTCTTTTGAAAGGGGTGGGGTTGGTGCTGTGGGGGTGTTTTAGAAAAAGGTATGAATATTCAAATCTTTTTCATGATAGTATTGTTTTTGAGACTTTATTTGGTTCTTGAAACCATTTCTTTTTCCTCCCTTTCAATATTTTTTGTGATCTCCGGTTTCTTTGTTAACTAGAATTATGCCCCAAAAAGAAAAGTTACAAATGCTGCTTGTACAGTTTACTCTGGAAATTATTACTCTGTTTTCATTCTGATCTTCTGTATTTCTTTAATGTGGCATTTATTTCTAGTACCTGCTAATTTATCTCTCTGAATGTATGATGAAAGTTCATGTGCATTTTTGCAGTTTATACCTTCTGCAATGAAAATGAAGCTCTATCAGCAGTTTCAAGTAGGCCTGAAAGCTTCCATGTAGCCATTGTAGAGGTGATGAATGAAAATTTTATTTCAATTATTGTAATGTAAAACTTCTAATGTTGGTTATTTCCTAACCAACGTGCACATCCGATTCGATAACGCCTAGCACCACTTCCATAATCACAATTCTATATTGTGTAATGTTTAGTAACACAGCCTGTATGATCACAGGTCAATGCAGACAATAACAATGGGAGTTTCAAGTTTCTTGAAACTGTTAAGGATTTGCCTACTATTAGTAAGTACAGAAACGAAACCCTCACCTGGTTTTTAATGAAGCTTTTTTCTAAATACCTGGAAATAAATTTTATCAGCATTTGTGACATGGATCTTTTCCATGGGCCTCATGTCTAATTCCTAATGCTGTTTTGTATCATTTTTGTTTCAGTGACTTCAAATATTCATTGTATCAACACAATGATGAAGTGCATAGCGGTAAGATTCATTCTGGCCTACCATTTACTGAATCTTTAACAAGTAATTTACAGTTGCATATATGTGTGTGTGCATCCAAGTTATAGAGAGAAATATTGGGTTTTTCCATTGATGTTTAGTGCTACAAGAAACTTTTTGAGTTCTGTTATACAACTATAATAGTAAACCCTAGGTGCATTTCCACCATAATTACTAACTCATATTTTGACAACCTATTTTCAGCTTGGTGCAGTTGAGTTTCTTAGGAAACCACTCTCAGAGGATAAACTGAGGAATATCTGGCAGCATGTTGTTCATAAGGTCGGTCTGGATATTGATTGAGTTGCTATTGAAATTCACATGTAAATAGCTATTAAGGAACCATAATAAGGGAATGCTCATATTGTTAGTCATTTACAGGCATTCAATGCAGGGGGGAATGAACTTTCTCAAACATTAAAGCCTGTTAAGGAATCTGTGGTTTCAATGCTGCATCTAGAATTGGAAAACGGAAAACCCGAGAATAAAGACTCAGAGAAAACAGAAGATGCATCTATGGCTCATGAAGATGACCGTGAACCATCACCTGGAAGTGATAAGTACCCAGCTCCTTCAACTCCACAAATAAAACAAGGAGGACGATTATTAGATGACGGGGACTGCCAAGATAATACTAATTGCTCAACAGAAAAAGAGAGTATGGAGCAGGATGGAGAATCCAAATCTGTCGAAACTACCAGTGGCAATGCAATTGCTGAAGTAACTGCATCAGATGGCCAACCTCAGGGACCAAGGGAGACTGAGACTGTAGTCAAGGAGGAGGCTGACTTAGTTGATGGTACCAAGGAGAGTACCAAGTACTCTCATTCACAAAATAGATCACACAGCAAAGATTCTCATGCCGGAGCTGAAAAGCCAAACACAGTTTCTAGTCTCAGTAAAGTTAATCGAAAAAAGTTGAAGGTAATGCAGCTTATAATATAGTCACCATTTTGTGATTGAAGGAACTGCTATCTAAGCCATACCATGTAATCCTTTATTGGCAATAATTCTTAAGTTTCTAAAATATATAGAATTATTATACTCAGCTAGCAGTTAGATTCCCTTGGCTTGCGGCATATGTTGCATTTCTGCTGCGACTATCCTTCACCAATATTAGCATACAGAATTGTCTGACTGAAGAGTATTAGATACTCACTATGCTACCAACACCTGATCCCATGATTCCATAAGGATTGCGTTTGCAGTCCTAAGGATCATTTGAATTGTTTACTAGAGATCTAGATTAATACCACAGTTTAGGAGGAAGAATATCATTCACTTTGTGTTGTCTTTCCTTCTTTCCTGATTAATTTTCCTTTGAATGTTATAATTAAGATCTAGTACAAATTAAAAAATCTCTTTATTATGATTTCTTATGGGATAGGTAGAAATAAGCACTTTGTTTTTGCTAAAAATTCTCAGGTAGACTGGACACCTGAACTGCATAAGAAGTTTGTCCAGGCAGTGGACCAACTAGGCATAGATCAAGCCATACCTTCCCGAATACTAGAGCTGATGAAAGTAGAAGGCTTGACAAGGCATAATGTGGCAAGCCATCTCCAGGTTGGTAACATTTTTGAGTTTTTGATTCTCAATCAGATTCGATGTTTCCAGTGCCCTTCAGTCAGCATGTGTTACTCTACTGGCTCCTTGTTGGAAGTCCTATGTCAGTTACATTTTGGTGTCAAAAAGAATGGTTTCTTTTGTTGTTATAGGTAAACTTAGGGAACGTAGACATAAGACGAGGAAATATACATGACAGTTAAATTATTCAATTAAGAGTACTGAAGTTTGCCCTTTTTTAAGCGCTGTGTGACATAGGTTTCAACTTTAGGTGATATTATTAAGCCACCAATTTTTTTTTTTTGTGAAGCAGAAATATCGTATGCACAGGAGACACATTTTGCCCAAGGAGGATGACCGAAGATGGCCACAAAGAGATCAAACACAAAGGAGTTGTTTTCCTCATAAACCGATCATGGCCTTCCCTCCGTATCATTCGAATCATGTTGTTCCAGTCAGTCCAGTCTATCCCATGTGGGGAGCACCTCCTCATCCAGCTAACATCCAGATGTGGGGCTCGCCGGGTTACCCCCCATGGCAACCAACTGAAAGTTGGCACTGGAAGCCATATCCAGGGGTGAGTTTACTATTGACCTCAAATTCATCTATTTAACTACTTGACTAACATCACCAACACAGATCTCAGCATTCTTAGATAGTTGTGAAGCACTGAGATTTTGGTATCTGATCTGTGATCATCTATTATTTCAGGTACATGCCGATGCATGGGGTTGCCCTGTTATGCCCCCACCGCAAGGATATTGTTCTGCATTCACTCAAGTGAGTATTTAGCTATCTCACATTGTAGTAATATAAACACTAGATTCTAGTGTTACATTTTTTCGGATAATGTGAAATGATCATGGAGTCTTTATATAATTGAAGTCTATACACAAGTGAATTTTGATCCTGTTTCTGGTATTTTGCTTATTGAACATACGCAGAATGCGACCGGATTTAATTATTCTGGCACCATGGAGTGCAGAAGCCCCATGACTCCAAATTCCATTGAACATCAGCCGGTAATGATCAACTGTTCGATAAAGCTTGTAACTTAAGTTACATTCCAATACATATGTTAATCTAGTCTTCGACAATGATCGTAATGCTAATCATCGAGTGATTATCCCAATGATTAGAACTAATGATTAGTCATTGTGTTTAATGTTTTGCAGGAAGAGGAGATAATAGACCAGGTAGTGAAAGAAGCAATAAACAAGCCATGGTTACCTTTACCATTAGGCCTCAAACCTCCTTCTACTGATATTGTGCTAGCTGAGCTCTCTAGACAAGGCATCTCCACCATCCCTCCTCACATCAACGGCTCTAATTCCTGATGACGTGGCACTCAACCAATCGGTCCCACCTTCTGCTTCCGGATATTTTTCATGTCAGTGGCTCACGGATGACCCCCCAGGCCTGGCCTCCCCTACACTCAAAAAAAAAAAGAAGTGGAAAACAACTTGAAGCTACGCGCCATTGGGGAGCGTGGTTGAAGGGTTATTATTGCTGCTGACGTCATGCCCACACGAAGACACACAAAAGGGCGAAAAAGGTCAATCTGATCCCAAATCTATCGCGCACAGTGAAAGGATCATGTACGGTCGCTGTCAAGGTAGACACAAAATGGACGGAGTCGGGAAGGCCACGTAGATGCAATTTCCACCCCATTTTCTACTTGTGGTTGTAAATACTTTCTAACATCAGACATGACATGAATGAAACAATTGTTGTTAGATCAGAATTCAGATGTTTGTTCCGGACGGATTTTTGTTTTCTTCTTTGTTTCTTTTTTTTGGTCAATTTTTGGTTTTCCTGATGATGATGATGATCATGGCGAGAGTGTCATCGGACGGTTGCTGATGGGTCAACTTTTGCAGTGGTGGGTGGGGGGGCCTATTTGGGAAATCAAATGCTGTTGTATCCTTGCAATAAAATGGAAAGTTTGGAGAAGGTGATGATGATGATCTTTTTTTTTTTTCAAAAATTTTGTGAATAAAGTTTGACACGAAAACTTAATTGGGATGGAGACATGATTTTTATCTCTTTGACAATTGACAATTGATTTTTGGTGCATAAACAATGTGGTTTACAGGTTCTTTGAACTTATTGATATTTATTTTTAGGTGTTAAGAATTGAAAGGGACAATGCCAAATTATCTTAAAAAAAATGGGGGTCCAAAGCATTAAAGGTGAATAGTTTGTTTGATAAAGACCAATAGAAGAATCAAGAACAAAAATAAAGTACTTATAGTATTCATTTTAACTGAAATTCCAATTGTTTGTGCATGTGTTAATTTGTTTGTGAGGGTAACTTGTGGCAAATTTTCTCACTTGTTGCATGATCATGAGTTATTGCGGGATTCAAATCTTCGTATCTTTTTCTCTATTGTAACATAAATTTCTCCGAAATACCTAGGACTTGCATTAGATAACATAAATTTCTCTGAGATATTCGAGACTCACATTGGATTTTGAGTAATCAGGATTGTCGCTTTAGATTTTGAGTAATAGGATTTAAATATTATACATGAAATATAACAAAATAAAAAATTCAGTGTAAAACTGCACAAAATCCACACATCAAATATGGTAGGCCTTATGTCATCTATTGGTAACACTTTAATTATTCTCATCTTAAAACATTCATAAATGCCCACCTGAGTCCTGACCTCTTTCTATAATTTGATCTTCAGCCATTTCTGAAAGTGAAATCCAAAATAACCTATGACATCCACATTCAATTTCTGTCTCTGACAGTCGGAAACTGCAAGCAGTTCACAGTTTTTAGTTCATTCCTGGAATTTAGTAATTCAATTTAGGTTAATCAGGACTCATAAGTCAGAACTCAGATAAGGCCAAGTCTGTAAGCATTGGGCTTAACATACACAAGGATCCGCCCCTGCCTGCATCCGTGATGTTTGAAAAATGGTAATGTGGGCTTAATCCATCAACAAGCCCAGTCTCCAAGTGCTACAAATTTTCTGGGCCTCGGCATTCTCCATTAGAACCCATTTCTCTCTTTTTCTTTCTTGTCCCTTTTAAAAGAAACATACGAAAAATTGAGCTCCCTGGAAATCTGAGCTTTGTCGGCTCATTCATGATTCATGTTTCTGATCACAAACATGAAGAAATTACTATATCTGTTTAGAGTAATAAATTTTTCATGGAATTCTGAATTCTGACTTTGATAAGGGTTTGTTTGTTTGTCATTCAAATTAAAAATACTACTAGTAGTTGACACGAAACTGATGAAATTATTCTATACTGCTGTTTGTCCATGATCATCAATCCCCAGAAATAATATATATTGAAGAACAAAAAAAAGAATAATTAATAAATAAAGTGATAACAAGACATGTTGAATTTGTCATGTAATTAATGGAAGCATCCAATTTTTTTTTTTTTTGTTGGGGTACAAAATCCGATGGTCGAGTGTATAAACAAATTCATCTTCTTGACCGTTAGTTGGTGTCTTGAACGACCGTTAGGGCCCCTCCCGCCATTTTCCCCCCATGGGCCCTACTTTTTCCAATCAATCTATACTTACTCCTCCATAGTCCTGAAATTATAAGGCAATAAGTCAAAAAGACCATCCTTGATTTTAAATCCAAATAATCTTGCATGAACAATATGGATTATGGACTACTTAAAATGTTATATTACGAGACAATTTTGAATTAAAAATGATGATCAAGCTTCAAGGACAATGTGTTCAACACATGTCATCATAGACACAAAACAGTAAACTAAATTTCAAAAATGAAAAACAGAAAGGAAAATCAAAGTGTAAAATTTTTTAAAAAAAAGATGATAAATAAATTTGCTGTTGGACCACATCATTATTTCAATTACCGCTTTCTTTCTCACCGCCCAAAAATAAAAATTTCTTCTTCTTAAATCACAGCCGTTCCTTTCAACTAACCTTTTTCTTGATGCTTAAACGTGTCTCTCTTCACTTCCTTTTTTTTCCATCATCATCCATCTATCATTTTATTTTTTAGTATAATACTAAAAAATAAAATATAATATCATCATCATCATCTTGCATACAAGAAAGTACTAGAAAAAAAAAATGAACTGGTCGGAAAAAAAATGTTGTGCTCGTGCACCTTTGATGATCAAATAAATACGTTTGAGATTAGGTGAACAATGAGATAATGATTAAATTAAAAAATGAAAATCCAAACTCCAACCCCCCAAAAATGTTTATCTATCATCTCATCTCCGCTGTGGTGTGTATATATATTTGCTTTGAACTCGATTTCAATGATGCCAAAAAAAAAACAAAAAAAAAACTCGATTTCAATAAATTATATAATATAAATTTTTCTCTTTTTTTGGTACATAATTTTTTTCTCTTTCAAACCCTCAATGTGACGGTCCTGTAGACTCGATTTCGTGGGAATTACCACATTGAATTCAACTTAATATCTGGAACAAGTTTCATTACATTTAAAATATGGAAAAATTTCTCTAACACTTATATTTTTATTCATAATACTCAACTCAATAGTATAGAATAAGTGTCAAATTAGATGATATAATCATCTTCTTTTTCTGCAAAAAAAAATGATATTGTTAATCCTTAGTTTTTTTAAGGAGGATATATAATCCATAGTCTAATTCTAGATTAAGTTTTTTTTGGTGAAAGTAATTTTAGATTAAGTTAACACGGCGATAATAATATTATTAATGATTATTATTACATATATATATATAATTCCTTTGCTTACGCTTAGATTAGATAAGATGCTTTTATCAATTAGAGACGAATCCCAAGATAAAAGAGACATAATCTCATTCTTCTATTTCTATAACTATAAATTGCAAATTATTCTTTCTTCTTTAATTAAAATAAAATAATTCATAGGATAGGACAAAAGAATAAAAAAGGAGGGAGCAGAAGAAGAAAAGAGCTAATGGCACTTTCTTTAGTGATTGAAATGACTTCTATACCCATCTCTGTTAACCGAAAGGGGTTAATAATGGAATTTCAATACGGCTAAAGAAAAGAAAAGGAGTGGAAATATCAAGTTGCCAGCTTGTCATGACAGGAAATAGCAAAACAAGAGAAAGAAAAGTGTCCTTATTTTCCCCAGCCTTTGAATCTCTTCCTCTCTGTTTTCACAAAATCATCTCTGCAAATAATTTATTTTTTATTTTTGTTGAAAGTCAAGCTCGTTATTGCAAATCCTTACTCGAAACAGTAAGTTCTTGATTCAATTTCGCTCTCTCTGTTTTGTTTTTCTTTTCTTCCTGCGATCGATTCTAGATTTTTCTTTTCTCTGGTAAGCATTGGATTGATTTTAATTTTTACTTGCAAAGTTAAATAGCGAACTTTGTTGATTATTTCCGTTTACATTGCATATATATGATGATTCATGAGGCAATTATGTTTTTGATTTGATGGTATAAAGTATTCAGGGAAACCCAAATTCTGATTTCTAATAAAACTCTGGAAAAATCCTTGAATTTTGTTTCTTACCATATTTATACTTGCAAGCTAAATAAATCTATTCATTGTTTTAGGTCGCCAGAAATTTCTAATCTCGAAAAAGCTTAGAACCCTTTTTTGCATAGAAAAGAAGCTATCTTTTTCCTGCCCTTTTATCAGGATTTTTTTTTTTCCAGATGCCAATTTCCTCCATTGATGACATATTTTGGTGCATTTATTGATATGTAGTGTAAATGTGCTTTTCTCTTCTTTTCTTTTGAAGGTGCGTTCCAAGTGGATGAAATAGGAGATAGTATACTTATTAGAAGTATAACAGAAAGGATCACCAAAGATCATCATTGAGGATGGCTTGTAAAGGGTGCTTAGAGTGCTTGTTGAAGCTCTTGAATTTCTTGATGACTCTTGTTGGTTTGGCAATGGTTGGATATGGGATTTACTTGTTTGTTGAGTACAAAAATGCTTCCGATACGCTTTTGTCACCTGTGCGCAGTGATCAAGATTTGGTACAGCTCGGTCGACCCATGCTAATGGCTGTGTCTCTTTCATCTAACATTTTCGATAATCTGCCAAAGGCATGGTATGGGTTCTGAACATCTGCTTATTAATATGACATTGTGTTTCTTAGTTATTTGGTGGTTCAGCCACGCTTTCATCAGTTGAATTCCAAATGTTGCTAATGCAGAGTTCCTAAAATTGCTTTTCCTTTAGCAAACAATTTATAGTAATATGATTTTTATTTAATCCTCTGCCCAGTTCTTAATTGTGGGGTCCTTTTGCCTTTTTTGTATATAAATTGGAATCCAGTGGCTTGGAGACAATAGATATATGGAATGTGATTTGGTGTTTTCTTGTAGGCATGCTAATATTGACATTTCCAACAGAATAGCTGATAGCTAGGTTGATCTCAATGCAGTCTGATGGCAATGTAACCATTCTTTCGTTTGTGGCTTTTATAGCTCACGCAAGAAAGAACTAAAATGTGATTTGATGATTTTGGAATGAGACTGGGCTGATCTTTTCCCCCTTCCTTCAAAGGCTGGCTAAGCTGAGCTTGAGCAGTTTTAATTTGTATTTTGCCTTATAATACCCCCTATATTATTGTTCCTAGTTCATGACTTGCCAACAGTATGTTTTGTCATGGTCATGTATAATGTTGAATGATCTTATGCTGAATATATGAATTTTAATTGGAATCTTAGTGGTTATCATATTCTCTTGTGTTTTGATTGTCCAATTTCTTTGCAGGTTTATATACTTATTTATTGGGGTAGGCGTGGTTCTCTTCGTTATCTCATGTTTTGGTTGTATCGGAGCTGCAACGCGGAATTTATGCTGCTTGTCTTGTGTATCCTGATTAATGCTTTGATGTTTTCCTATTCTCAATGATGATATCACATAGATATGGTGTAGCATCATAAGAGCATTATATTCTAGTGGTTCATGAATAGCTAATTGTTAATCCTCCCCACTCCTTTTTCTTATTTTTCATGATGATTGGTTTCCTTAAGGCAACATAGTATTCAGTTTTGGTGCTCTTGTTGATCTTAGTGGAGCTGGGATGTGCAGCTTTCATATTCTTCGACAAAAGCTGGAAAGATGTAAGTTTTGTCAGAACTTTTTATCCCCTTCCTTTCCTGCCCTATTCAATTGAAGTTGGTGTGCTTGATTATCTAATTAGTGGTAATTTCTACAGGAAATTCCTGGGGACAGAACAGGATATTTTGATATGATATATGGATTTGTGCGAGAGCACTGGAGTATTGCCAGATGGGTCGCTCTTGGAATTGTTATCTTAGAGGTAATGTAAATATGCTGATAATTCCGAGACTTCACTTCTCATGCATGTACACTCATGTTCATTTGCGTACAAAAAGCTAAGCAGCAGTCTCTTAGACTGAGAGTTGGATATCCACCTGCGGCGAATATGTTTAGCATACAAAATAATAGATTTCATCTTGCTGAATGTGATGATCAAAGCTTATGCATTCATTTTAATCATACTAAAGGGAAGTTGAATATACGATCAAGTATCGTTAATCGGGAACATGTTGCTGTTCCTTTCTTTTCAAGGTGGATTATGGTTAAGCTTACTGTATATGAAATTGTCAATAACTTTCAGGAGATTTTCATTTGAAGGAAATCGTTGGTTCACCATGACAAAAGTCTGTCATTATATTGCATTGCATGATATTTTAGATGCAGGAAAGGATGCTGATGTGCTTTATGACTTTGTTTTCTTCTAGATGCTAATGGAAGAGAAATGAATGGATTGAATTCTGATATTAATTGGTTTGAACTTTGGTGACTTTGCTTTGATACTACTTATGTTTCAAAGTACAGCCTTGAAACAATTGAAGCTTATTTTATTTTCATCATAGAGTAACCATCCAGGTTGCTATAATGTCTTTTGGCCATTTATACTACTAAATTGGGTCTGAAGTCAACTTAAACTTGCAGGCACTGATTTTCTTGTTAGCCCTTATGGTTAGGGCTGCCAATAAACCTGCTGAGTATGACAGTGACGATGAATTATTTCAACCAAGGCAGCAAATCAGACAGCCTTTGATCAACAGGCCACCAGCTCCAGCTACAGGTGTACCTGTTCCTGGCAGCCTTGACCAGCGCCCCAGCAGAAATGATGCTTGGAGTACACGTATGAGGGAAAAGGTGCTTTCTGTTCCATCAATTCCTCTCTTTATCTATTAACGGTTGTCCTGTTTGCTTCTGTTCCTCGTTTTGTTCTCCTTATTGCTTTCATTTGTTTCATCCCCTTTTGCTCAACCTTTTTTCCAGTTTGTTGTTCTAATAATGTTTTTCTTTGTATGTAAACCAGTACGGGCTTGATACTTCTGAGTTCACATACAACCCTTCGGAGTCAAACAGGTACCCGCAGGCAACCCCACCACCAGCGGAAGAAAGGAGCCGTTGCACCATTATGTGATGATATTCTGGGGTATGACGAATCTTGGTTTGGTTGGCTTCTGAAGACAGTTTGCATTGACAATGCAGTGACAACTTCAGAATTCTCAGATGATAGTCTTATTTCTTCTTTTTCCTTTTTTTTGCCGAGTTTGTGTACAATACACAATTTTCAGGAGCTTTTACTTTTTACTTGTTCACCTCAATGATTTCTTTAGTGAACTAATGTTTTCCAAATGTATAACCATTTTGTGTGTAAAATCTGAGCTTAATTGTTTATGCTTCAACATTTTTTGTGCAATCATGAAGTCATATAAAATGAGCTTAGGATTGGAAAGAAGGAATGTAGCCGCCCATCAGCTTTGCCCTTTACTTATCCGTTCCTTCTCGTGCCATGGATGGCATAATGAAGAGTTTGCATTGACATAGCAATCAACCAATTGGTTTAATTGTTAAACATGGAGTGATTAATGCAAAGATTAAGGTTTGACTGGGTTTTTTGCTCCCTGTATCCTGAAATAAGCAAACTATGAACTTGATGTTCGTTAATAATATGATGTCTTGGTCTCGGCCACTCTTAAAAGTTAAAATTGAATTGATTCTTCAATTACTTATAAAGTTGAGCATGTCAGTATCAAACCGACAAAATCACTTCAATCTTAATTTTTTTTTTAAATTTTTTTTTGAATAAACAGCAAAGTCAATAACCTTTTGTCAAAGTTCAAACTCGTGCAAATTGTTTCTTAATGCTTTTTGGTCTGAAGGGTGAACAATGCTAACTAGGCTGGAGTCTGATTGGGCCCTTTTTGGGTTTATAAGCTGAAAAATCGAACCGTTTTTCCGTAGTGTGAGAGAACAATGATGAACGCAATGACGAGAGAGCCCAAAAGGGTAGTCAAAGGGAGGTCCTATCATTTTCCAAATGGCCTCCAAATTTGATTTTCTTTTTCTTTTTCTTATATAATACACAAAGAACAAAAGAAGTTGGTTAAAGATGGAAAGTGGAAGTCATTTTCAATTTTCATTTTTTATGGCGACCCAATCAAATTAAAGCTTAATTGAACTATTTCCTTCTTCTGGCCAAAAAAAAAAAACTATTTCCTTCCTTCTCCAAGTGGTCCAAACCCTCAAAAACCATTAAAAAAAAAACAAATTGATCATTCCAAAAGGAAGAGCTCTCGCTCTCATATATATCAATCTCCCATCCCATTTTTCTACGTCCTTCGAGAGAGAAACTTTAAGTTGGGCTTATTTTATGATTGATTTTGGGTTCTTTCGAGTATAGTCGGTAACTTAACATGATTATATATATAGAAATAGTGCGTTTTGGTTAAGGCATTAATTCTCTCCCATTTTCTCTTTGTGATCATTTGCTCATGACAAACCGCCATGACACTCACAATACCTTCTTGATTGGTCAATTCCAAAACACCTTCAACGTTCATTTAAATCCGCCAATATGATCATGACAACAATGTTTGTATCGATCTATACATTTTTAATAATATATAGTTGAATTTTTGGAGTTGAATTATATATATAGTGGAAAGTTATTTAATATAATTATGTATATATATAGTAGTTTGGTTTTGGTTTGTGGTGGTCCTTTGAGTTTGAACAATCAAAATGCAAAAACATGGGCAAGGACTATCAATTAGTAGAAGATTTGGGTAAGAATTTGAGTGCAAAACTGTTCATAGATTATAATTAAGATATTATTGAATAGTATTATATAGTGATGAAGAAACATGAATCAGGTGAGCTGCGCAATGGCGTCTGTCAACTAATTTGCTTTTGCAGATAGTATATTTAGTGTCTTTGATGCTGACATTTTTTGGCTTTTGGGTATAAATTTAAAATATTCAACAAGGCTCTTGTGTGTGATCTAAAGTGATGTACAGTAGTTGGCTCCAACGTGAAGCCAACTTCCAAACTACTTTCAAAACCCATTTTTTCCTTAAATTTCTAACCCAATTTTTTAACCAAGATATTCACTAAAAAACTTGCACGATCTAAATACCAAATGTTCATATATGAAAGGATTGTTAATTAGACATCAAACTAATATAACACGTTGTTGGGTTGCTTTCTTTTCATAACTTTTAATATATAGTACTTGGGAATATGCGTTCTGTTTGCAATTGCATGCAAGTCTTTAAAAACACTTGTTATGCAAGTTAGATTAAATAGTATTGCCATGCATGTGATGACACATTAATTAGGGTAAAGCCATAAAGTGTAATAATATTGATCGATAAGGAATTTCTTTTTTTTGTCGAAAAAATGTGCTTCTAGGGTAATGAAGGCTGTAAAGAGAGATGCTTTTTGTCGAGTTTAATGGAAACTTAGGATTGTATTAGTGGATTTTTTTATCATGATGATGAGTCAACAGATAATAAAATTGATCGATGTGCCTTTCAAGCAACTATTCGAATAGAATTGAGATAAAGCTATATAGCTGTTTGCTGCCTTTTTCCAAATCACTCTTGGCAATTTCCATGTCATTTCGTTCTTATCCTTTTATCTCAATTCCTTTTTCGATCGATAGGTAATATCCTTTCCATTCGCATACTGAAATTTTGTGATTTGTGGTGGTCACCATGAAAAAGTAAGGGGCGAAAAGAAACTAATGAAAATATAGTGAAAAAAGGTTAACAACTTGAGAAGAAAGATAATTTTTTCTTTTGCAGTTTGCACCAAAGGATAGGGCAAGATGCAGATCAATGGTTTGCTGGACTTTTAAGAGCAAAAGGGAAAAGGTTGAAAGTTGAAACTAGGCATTTTGGCCTAGTTGTCATCTTTCTATAAATAATATTCTTAATTTGGGACCAAAAGCTTTTTTAGCATTTGATTTTCCTTTTGAGTGCGATTTGTTCATTTGATGACAAAGACTTATTGGAAAAATGAAGATTCAAAGTAATTTCTTTAGTAAATCAATATATAATATTCTATTGAGAAAAGCATGAGAATATATAGGTGTTATTAAGAGGAATTTTGTACTTTATAGTAGAAGAATAATTACTTTCGCAAAATAAAGGGAATAAATTAGGAAAAGAAAAAAAAGAAGTAGAGGATTATTGAGGTGTCTGATCTAAGTAAGAGGGATAATTATTATCATTATTATTTAATTAATGTATTACAAGTTGATCGGTCCGCGCTGGTGTCGGATATTTTTTGTTATAGATTTTGTTATTATTGTTTGAATATAGAAAGGATTTCGTTTCAAAAATTTGAAATTTTATTAGTATTTTGTGTATTTGTGAAGTAGTTTGCCATTTAAATGGATCCATTAAGTAGATCCGGATCTCAATTTTCTATATATATATAACTTATTAATAATGGTGGTTCAGTTTTATAGTTGTAAAATTCATTTTTTGTTGATAAAATCGTAGCTTGTAATCCATTTCTTATTCTCGGTTAACCTTTGCTACTTAAAATATCTTCTTTCTCATAAATCTAATTAAATTCTTTCTATCACTATAGTTCGATAAAGATGAGAAACGTTTTTATTTTTTAAAAGAAAATCATTAAATTAAAACAAAACCAATTAGTCTGAAGACTTTAATGGGTTTTACACATAAAATTACAAAAATAGCGAAATTAGGAAGAACAAAAGGAGGACACAAAATGAGCAAACCGCAAATGAGTCTTCAAAGTAGCAAAAGATCCAAATGAATTGTGAGAAATTAATTGAGGGCCTTCTTAATAAATAAATAATACATGATTTGATGGTTAATAAATGCTTTCACATTCAATTGGTTAAAAACTCTTGCAATTACAAAAAAGGGCTGGAGGAAAAGGAAATGGTGAGAAACTAACTACGGGTCTTCTTAGTAATTAACCAAATGAGAAAAGATATAAAAGGATAAAAAAAATATTCAAACCGATCGCTTCCTCATCGATTCTCAAAAGGAACTTTTAGTAATATCCCTGGGTGTTTCAAATAATATTTAGTATATATATATATATATATATATATATATATATATACTCCCGCTGTCCCTAATTGGATGTCATTTTTATCAATTAACACCAATCTTTGACCACTGTTTATAAAAAAAATATATAAAGAAAAATAAATATAAAAAATAATACTTATAAACTTTGAATTGTAAACTTTCAAAATATATTTTTTAAAAATTAAATTTTACATATTTTTTTTTATAAATAATAGTCAAACATTGTGATTGGTTGACCAAAAGTGGACATCTAAATAGGACAAAGGGAGTACTATAGTAAACAACAATAAGCAAATAATTAGTATTTGAAAATATTTCTCTTAAATTATATGACAAAATCAAATAAACTAAATTATTTCCGACCCAAATTTGACGAACGGTTACCGACATACCCTCTAATTCTCCTTATATATATATATATATATTATAAGAAGACTTAACATCAACTTTTTTTTCAATTTGTTGTTTCTTTCGGATTGTGTTGTTATTGTAGTTTAATTTAATTTTTGCTAATCAAATTGCATTGCAGCTATCTGCATGTGGTCCTTATTGATATCAAAATATTAAAAGAAAAAAATACAATTCAATTTAGCCAAAAAAAAACTATATTATTATATATTATTATCCCTTGAAAACCACTAAACATAAACAAACACCCAAATTGCATTATTGAGACGTGCATGCGATTCTGATATTGTGAAGAATGTTTACATGCCATGTACGTTATCATTCATCACTTTCCTCCAATTAAAACTTCCCAGCAAAAATCTTTTTTATTGTATATATATAATTGAAATTAATGTCCCACCAAAAGAGAAAATTAATGGTTTTTGAAACACTTGCCTAGATTGGAAGTATTTGATCTTGAATAAGGGATCAAATGATTTTGCTTTTCTTATATATGTGACCAAACTATATATATATATATATATATATATATATGATTAAAACTTGAGCTGGCTTATACATTTTCCAGCTAATATACGATTAAGAATTTGTGTACTTTAATTTGTTTGAGATAAAATTATGGAATCGCTTGAAAGTGAAGGCTTTGAATGCCTATGGAGGTAGGAACATAATTTTCAGATCATCATATTTATACAAAAATCTCTCATAAAATACTCATGAGTTTTACTTAAAAAATTCTTTCAAAATCTTGAATGAAATTTACATGAAATCAACATAAATAATAAAGTAGTATTAATTATGTAAGATGCATGGGTTATGGGTCCAATATGCCATACTATTTGGAAAAGCTATTATTGTACAAACAAATGTATATATTAAAAAAAAAAAAGAGATATTTCATCATAGAAAATAAAAGAAACAAAAATGGAGAAATTGACTTTATTCATATTGAAGAAACATTATGAAACCCACCACAAATCCAACTTGAAAATGGGTGTTGGAGACAAGTTGTAAATTGTAATCACTCAAGTCTTCGACTAAATATGAACAGTACTTCTTGTCTTAAAGACAACTAAACTCTTCCTTTAGATTTTCTTAGTACAGCTTTTGCCGTACATTATTTGTTCACATGGCTGGCCCTATTTTCTCCTCCTTTTTTTTTTAAAGGAAAAAAAAATTAGGTTAATTTTATACTACTGTTATTTTACTACTCCTTTTATTCTGAAAAAAATACAAAAGAAGCAAAAAAATCCTACCTTCCTTTGCCTTCCATGTCTGTTTACTGATTATTATTACAATTATATTCTTTTTCATTCCATGGCTGTTATCAAAAGTCTCCTCATAATCAATGACCTTATAAAGTCATAATAAAAAGAAAAAAAAAACATAAAAGTTGAAAGAAAAACAGATGGGACTTTTCAATTGAAAACCCAGACTTCTTTACCATCACAGATAGTGCGGTGATCCCTCTATTATGTGGTCCCTTCGTTGCAGTTCATGTGTCAAGTTTTCAAATACATAATTAATCTTAATCAGTGTATTGTTCGTGTATAATAATCTTGTCTACTTTAGTATTATTATTTATTAGTATGATTAACTATGTAATCTATTTATAGAAGATAATGTGTTATGCATGCAACCGTCCTACCAATGGGGTCTACAGCTTTTTAATAGTTGTTGATTAAATGAATGTTAGGGTTTTTTTTTTTTTTTACTTGTTGATCTTGATGATTACCAATTTGACTTAAACTTGTGTTTTTTTATTTAACTTTCAAGTGTCAACCTTCCATTTTGTATAGTTGGATTTGCAGATAAATTGTTTGTAAAATGGTGGGGAGTGGGGACTAATCTAAATCTCTGCTGCTGATGGTATGAAGATCAGTTTTTCTCTTTTATATCTTTGTCTTATATGCTTTTGCTGAAATTAATAATACTACTATTTTCTTGTCTTAATCAGGGTTTGTTTATGGTTTATGGTTTATGTCATGTCAACCCTGTTTTTAATTTGATTTTCAACATTTGTGGTTTGAAATTTGTTTTGTTTTTTTTAAAGGGTCGTGATTAGCTTTGATGATTTCATCTGGGTCTTAAGAAAACAGTAATTTAATTTTGCTTCTATAATTGAACAGGGTATCTGTTAGGTTTGCATTTATTACAAAAATTTCACTTCTGCAAAAAATCTTGTTTTTTTTTTTTTTTTACTGCAACCTGTTTTGACCAATTACATTGCTTAAATGGAAAGCGTGTTGGCTGTTACGCTATCTGTTGATTTAGTAACTATAGTTTTGTTGTCTTTGAAAGTGACTTTTATTAAAATTTATTTTCATGAGACTAATTTTAGGTTATAATAATTGAAAATTATTATGATTTGGTTTTTCTGTTTATAGCAGGAAAATTGGGACGTGTGGGAAGAGGACCATTGAGAATTTTTTTATTTTTGCAAGTTGGATTTGTGGATGTCTGTAAAATATGGCCACAGTTTTTGCTGTCTCTTTCTGTTTGGTTCTGACATGAATTTTCCCTTGTGCTTTCCTTGGCAACAAAATAAGCCGACTTTAAGCCCTTTTGTTTGTAATGGTCTGTCTGAAAATTCTATATATATAATATTAATCTTCTTCAACAACAGTGACAATCGGACTCTGCTCCTTCCTTGTTCCTACTTCCATTTTTGAAGGTCAAAAGCTTACCATTTAAGTTGTGGGCATTTCCTCTCTGCTTTCTGATACAAGAAAAATGAAAACTAGACGGGGAAAGCGTTCTGAGGTACGTTTTGGCTTTGTCTGTTCATTGGTTTTATATGAAATTTAGATAAAAATTTATGATGTTTTTAATTATTAACTTGGTCGATTTTTTCTGATTTTAGCCCTTCTGGCCATCCCTTGTGATGAAGAAATGGCTGAATATAAAGCCAAAGGTGTATGATTTTAGTGAAGATGAAGTCGATACTGAAACTGAGAGTGAAGATGATGGTATTTTCAGCTTTAACAATAATCTTTCCTTGTAGTTTCTGTTCTTTCTTTTGTTTTTATGATTTTTCCTGCAATTTTCCATCCAGCTTGCTCTCTTAAAGATTCAAGATTGCATGGCCGTGAGGATCATACTCATAGGACACTGGAAAACCAATCTGAATGCAGAAGCCAAATTTCAGGCAAACATTTGTTTCCTTTATCTGTGCTTTGCTTTGTTAAACTTAAAATTCCTTCTTTCTTTCTTTCTCTGAGCTTAACAGCATAATTCAAGCCTCATTATTAGAATATCTGCTATTTCCAGCTATGTGGTGTATATTGCTTTCTGTTTTTGTGGCTCTGAAATGAACTTTTTGACCTTATATGGGGAAAAGGGTTGAAAATCTGATGAAGTAAAGCTGTTAACATATATTCAATGTCCACATCTTTGCACTGTGGAGATCAAAATTATGATCCTAATTAAGTTTTTAGTTATAATTTTTACTTCTTGCTGTTATTATCTAATAATTTGTCAACGTGAAGTGTTTTTTGTATGATTTTTGATGTTTCTTCATTCAGATGCACCTTCAAGGGGATATCAAGTGAGACACAGGAGGGGAAAATCAGAAACTCTGAGGGCACAGTACATAAATACAAAGGATGTGAGGTTTGGCTATGAGATATGCTTATGCTTTTAAGTGTAAGCCTTAAGGTGTTGCTGTTTTAATTCTTACATTGAAACGTTGGTGACTGGCTATAGGGTAACAATAGGCACTTGGAACGTTGCCGGGAAACTCCCATGTGAGGATCTTGACATTGATGACTGGCTTTGTACAAAAGAATCTGCAGATATTTACATTATTGGGTAAGTATATTTCCTTTGCCTAGTTGTTTATCTTATGTTTTCATGTTAGATGTTTCATTTTTACCTAACACTAGATATGCTTTGGACAGCTTCCAAGAGGTTGTCCCTTTGAATGCTGGAAATGTGCTGGGAGCTGAGGATAGCAGGCCAATTCCTAAGTGGGAAGCAATCATTCGGAGAACACTCAACAAATCTTTGGAACCTGAAAGCAAGCACAAAAGCTATAGTGCGCCACCTTCTCCTGTTTTAAGGACTTCTTCTGTTGCAGATGTATTAGCAGATGAAATGGATGCTTTGCCATTGGAAATGATGTTTGATGAGTATTTGGAGGGTGCTAATTGTTATGACTTTGAAGGAAAAGATTTGAATAAAGTTGCTGATATTGGGCAAAATTTGCAGCAGAAGAGAATATATGGTGTTGATTGTGAGACTTGGTTAGATTGGCCTGAACATCCATTAGATGCAACCCCTCAAGTAGTAGTCTCTTCGAATTCAAAACTGCGGAGAGTATTCAGCAGCTCAGCAAGAATTGGGTTTAATTTGACAGATAACTCAGTCTTTTCTCATGATCCACTGTTAAAAGGTAGCAGACTGAAAAGATCACACCATAGCTCTGGAAACCTAGAGTCATTGTTGTCACATGAGCAACAGCAGAAGCTAGAAGTTATTGATTCCTTCTCTGAGATATCTGATGAGTTTTTTGAAGAAGAGGATGATACTTTCTTAGAAATGCCAATGGAGCAACAACAAGAAAATGATAGGGCAAGGTCGCGGCCAAAGTATGTCCGGATAGTTAGCAAGCAGATGGTTGGGATATACATATCTATCTGGGTTCGAAAGAGGCTAAGGAATCATATAAATAATGTGGAAGTCTCTCCAGTAGGAGTTGGTCTTATGGGATACATGGGAAATAAGGTAATGACTATTTCTTTTAGCAGGAGTGGATTAAGCTTTTTTGCAGATGTTGCTCTTTGCTTCTGTAAAATTATGTGCAGTGAATTAGATTTGTGTGGATACTGTGGTATCTTTGCATGGAAGGATGCTTCCTTCATTTCAATTTGACATTAAGCTTGTTTCTGTTGTTTTTCTCTGATTTTAGATTGATGAAATCTATGCCCTCCATATTTTGATGTGTTGCAATGTTCAAGGTGGATGAAAATGAAATTTTACAATTAGCAATGATCAATCACTAAGAATCCTGCATTATTGAATATCTAAATTGATCTTGTTTTTGCAGGGTTCTGTTTCTGTTAGCATGACTCTTTACCAATCCAGGCTGTGTTTTGTGTGTTCTCATTTGACATCAGGCCAGAAAGATGGAGCAAGGCGTAACTCGGACGTGTGTGAAATTATAAGGCGTACCCAATTCTCATCTGCCCTTGACACAGATCAACCATTGACAATTCCTTCTCATGAGTAAGCAAATTTTCAGCATCTGATCTTGACTTATTCAGTATGTACTTGAAAACATACTTTCTAAATGGCTGCTTCTGTAAACAGTCAGAGATTTTGGTTTGGGGATTTGAACTATCGCCTTGATATGTTGGATTCGGAGGTGAGAAAGCTTGTTGCTCTAAAACGCTGGGATGAACTAATCAACCATGATCAGGTGAGTTTTTCTTAAGTAGACAGACTTGTTTGAGCCTTGTGGTACAAGTTTTCTACTTTTTAACTGACACAGAGTACTTAGCCCTCATCTGAAATGAAGCAAAACTCTATGAAACCCAATTTTCACTCTAACTTGTTATTTACAAGTGTGCTTTTGGTTGATTGGAGTTTTTTGGTTAATGGCCTCAACTCTGTTCTGCAGCTACATAAAGAACTGCGTACC
Source organism: Corchorus olitorius (assembly GCA_001974825.2). Classification (NCBI taxonomy): domain Eukaryota; kingdom Viridiplantae; phylum Streptophyta; class Magnoliopsida; order Malvales; family Malvaceae; genus Corchorus; species Corchorus olitorius. The sequence goes on along the minus strand of AWUE01016288.1, from coordinate 171,521 downwards.
GGGTATGCATTTGATGGATGGAAAGAGGGAATCATAAACTTTCCTCCTACATACAAATATGAAATAAATTCTGATAGATATGTTGGTGAGGTCCATAGGGAAGGGGAGAAGAAGAGATCTCCAGCATGGTAAGACAACAAACTTCACACAATGTTACTGATAAATCATAAATGTCCATACAATTGATGAATTGAATTGCTTATGATGTGTGTTTTTTCGCTTATGTAGGTGTGATCGTATACTTTGGTCAGGAAAAGGTATAAAACAGCTTTGTTACCAACGAGCAGAATTAAAACTATCAGATCATAGACCAGTAAGTTCAATGTTTTTAGTGGAAGTTGAAGTTTTAGACCCCAGGAAGCTGAAAAGGGCTCTTAATGTTAGCACTGCTGCTGTTCATCCTGAGATTTTCTTTGATGAAAATGGAGAATTAGACTTTTAGCAAGAAAACCAGGTAATTAAGCTTAACAAATATTGAAATACCAACCAAAATGTGTCTTGTTGTCTGTTATGTCTAACTAATTTCATTATTCCAGTAGCAGGATACCTAGTAACTTCAATGAGATGAACAAACAGTATCTTCTTTGATCCAGAAACGGGTTTCAAGATGCCAAGCTGAGATTAACAATAATGTTGCATCCAAGAAATATGCAAGTTACGTCACGTTCAAGCAATGATAGCAGGAATAAGTGAATTTTGTTCAAGGTTCTGAGTCAGACTACATATGTAGTGGTGTGCATTTAACAGCAGCATTAGAAACTTGACTTTTTTTTTTTTCTGGTGAGGTGAATGTATAGAAGACTGACATTCTTTTCTTCTTTGCCCTTAGCTAGAAGAACACCTCAAAACAGTATGGATGTTTTGATCTGGGTCTATTATTCTTGGTCATGCTCTACTTTCCATCTGTATATATTATTATTATTACAAAATCTAGTTGTTTTGAGTTTCTATTTTTAACTCTTTGAAGAAGTGATCACTCAGTTCTATAAATTAAGAAATTTTGCAGTCTCTTCCTTTAAAACCCTTTTATAATGGCTCAATGTACAATTCAAGTTCCATCATGTTTAGTCACCCTTATGACTTATCCCTTTTACCTTTTACTGGTGCAAAATTAGAAGCAATAATATTGAATCTACAACTGGCATTGTTCTTTTATAACAAAGGACAATTCAGAGTTAGACATAACCATAAATTTTGACCATGGAATTTGTTGATTTTAAAAAACACACCAGGAAAGTTGAAATTTTGGGTTTGATTAATTTTAGCAGTGGCAAGATTAGGAGCAAATTAATTAACCACCTTAATTAATTATGATCTTTGATGACAGAGAATGGTAATTAGGTTAAGTTAGATATATCCACTTTGATTAAGAGCTTGAAGGAATATTTATTAAAGACAAGTTGGTTTGAAAAACATGCTAAAAGACATTAACGGTACAAGAAAACATCACTGTCAAAACATATGCTGCCTATAAAAGTTGATATGTTTATGCTTATCCTTGCTGCAACATTCCTAACACCCATGCACTATTGTACCATATTTAGCCGTATTCATAATTTCTCATTAACATTCTTTCAATGGAGATTGGGAGAACATTCTTGATGATTTTACTTGTTTTGTTCTTAAATAGTGTTAAAATTATGGGTGAGGATGGATTTCTGGTTTATGATTACTACAAAGAAACATGTCCCTTAGCAGAAGAAATTGTTAGCAGAAATGTTGAGATTGCAGTTCTAAAAGATCCTCGTATGGCTGCCTCCCTTCTTCGCTTGCACTTTCATGATTGCTTTGTAATGGTAATTACATTTCCTTTTTCTCTCTATTAAGAACAATTAAAACACTATTGTTTTATCAAATTCAAGCTAATCTCATGTCTATATGATTGATGTCATTTTTGGGGACAGGGATGTGATGCATCTGTTCTTTTGGACAACTATGGGGACATTGTTAGTGAAAAACAAGCATTACCAAACCTTAACTCTTTACGTGGATTCGAAGTCATTGATTGGATTAAGTACATTTTGGAAGAGGCTTGTCCCCTTACTGTCTCCTGTGCTGATATTCTAGCCATGGCTGCCCGGGACGCCGTTGCAGCGGTAAATATATGTATCAATCATTCATAATATTGCTCTGTCAATAATGTCTAAATCCATAGTAGTATATATCTGAGGTATATTCATCTTAGCAATTAAAGTTTTGTTTGGCTCATCATTAATTAGAGAGGTGGCCCAAGCTGGGAAGTGTTGTTAGGCAGAAAAGACTCCTTGAAAGCAAGCTTTGATGGTGCAAACCAGTTCATTCCTGCTCCAAATTCCTCTCTGGAGACACTCATTGCCAACTTTAACGAACAAGGCCTTGACATAGAAGACTTGGTTGCTTTGTCAGGTAAATTTCTCAATCCTCCCTGCATATATGCTTTTCCAATGACATGAATATCTAATTGGCTTATTACCTTATTAGCTTTTATGCCCCTAGACTATAACAAGGACATTTTGCTCCCTGAACTTCAAATCGCGACAATTTGTCCCCTGAATCTCCAAATCCAGGACAATTTGCCTATGAACTTTCCAAATTTAAGACAATTTGCCTCAAATGTAGGGGGCAAATTGTCCTAAAACCTAAAAGTTCAAGGAACAAATTGTCACGATTACAATTTAGGGGACATAATTTCCTTATCCCCCATAGTTTAGGATAATAAGCCATTTCTAATTTCACCAGACACATTGTGGTTACATTAACCTTTTAAAGTGCTTGTCAAATTAACAGGAAGCCATACATTTGGAAAGGCAAGATGTTTGAGTTTCAGACAAAGGGTATACGACATAAACATAGAAGAAGAACATGACAGGTACAAAAGGTACAGGACTTTCCGAAGAAGCCTACGGTCCATTTGCCCAACTTCTGGCAGAGATAACGCCTTTGCACCTCTTGATTTTTCAACTCCTGCAAAGTTTGACAATCATTACTTCATTAACCTTCTTGAAGGGAAAGGTTTATTAGGATCTGATAATGTGTTGGTGACAGAAGACCATGAAGGGGAGATTATAAAGCTGGTTTGGGCTTATGCTTCTAATCAAGAACTTTTCTTCACTTCATTTGCAAATTCAGTTATTAAAATGGGCAACATAAATGTGCTCACTGGAAATGAAGGAGAAATTAGAAAGAATTGTAGGTTTGTTAACCCTTAGGTTATGCTATTTTTATTGGTTATTATAGACTTATAGTGAACTTTATAATAAGGCTGTATCTATCAAACCTTTCTTCCCTTTAAGACAATCCCGTAGGCCTTCAAGAAAACGCCACGTCGTCCATCTTTTCCTTGCCACGTTCATTTACTCAACATGACCTCCAAAATTGACACGTCAATTTTTATTTTTCTCACTTTTTTGCATTGTCTGGGCTTTTATGGGCTTTTATTTTTTTCTTTTTCCCCAGGCCCTTTTCCCTGATTTTCTCTACTTCACTATATTCCCATACACAAAACAAACAACCCGTGGCGCGGGCCAAAAGCTTGTTGTTACATGTTACTTACTATAATTTTCAAAAAAAAAAAAAAAATTCACAATGTTTTTTTTTTAAGACTAAAAAAAAAAAAAAAAAAAACTTCTAACAGGCCCCACATGAGGCGAAACATAAGTGGACAGTTTGAGCCCATATTATAGAGCAAGAAAGAAACATGTTTGACCCATTACAACTAACGAACTTTTGCAATAAATTGCTGAGCAGATGAGAAGATTCAAGTATTTTGTACTTAAAACCTAAGAAAATCTCAGGCATGTCTCAAGTCTCAACCACCAATGGATAATTGGTCGATAAATTTCCACCTTCATGTTTGTGATTGCTTACCCTCCCTCCATGGGTAAAGAATTACTACTAATATTTACAAGTTGGTGACCATTTCGAATGAGATTTGTCAAAAGGCCCATTGGCCCAAAAAAGTAAAGTTCTTTTACAAGTTCAATTTCTTACATAACTTGTTGGGTTAGCCTTAGCCATTTGGGCTGCTTTAATTAATCCTATTAAAATTAATTAACAAGTAGTATTAGATTAATAGAAGTTTTATCCCAACTCTCTTTTTTTCTACTCATGAATATGAGATTGAAATAGACTATATAATAGGAAATAATCATCTCCTTTCCCATAAATCTCACCCTATCCCTCCCAGAATTCGAACCCGGAACTTCTCATAAAAAGTCCTAAACTTTTAACCATTAGGGTGTCCCCTAGGGACAGAACCCCCGACTCTCTTGTCTAGTCTAGAAGTTAATAATGACATAATAATCTTTGCATTAGTTTTTCCTTGGGCGGCAAAGTTTCATTAAGCATAGTTGAAAAAAAGGGATCTATTTGATTCATACACGACAAATGCTTTGGCTTTGAAATAGATTGCTCATCTCATATATAACACATAGTAATCACCTAACATTTGACTAATTAAAACTATGGTGTTTATTTAACGTAGGAGCAGAAAGTGAGAAGTTTGAGAAAAATATGGAAACCGAGGTGCTTCACCGAGATGGATTTGGTGGTTCTTTACAAGTTGACAATGTCCAATCTCTTGCATCCCAAAACCTTAAAGACATTCCATCCAGGTACATCAGGCCGGAGCTCGAGGTCGATGTAGTTTCCATCGATGAATCCCTTCAGATTCCAGTGATCGACATGAGCAAGCTTGGGCAAGATGATGAATTGGAAAAACTTCATTCGGCTTGCAAACACTGGGGCTTCTTCCAGGTAATTTTCTCAATCTTGTAATAATTTTAGACAAAGACCAAGTTAGTGATTTAAGAATAATTGATGAAACAGTTAATCGATCATGGGGTGGGAGATGAAGTGATTGAGAAGATGAAGATTGACATACAGAAATTCTTCAAGTTGCCATTGGAGGAAAAAATGGCTTGTGCACAGCTACCCAACAACATTGAAGGCTATGGGCAAGCCTTCGTTGTATCGGAAGACCAGAAGCTTGATTGGGGTGACATGCTTTTCCTTCTTCCATTGCCTAAGCCACTAAGAAATATGAGATTCTGGCCAACCACCCCTCCTTCATTCAGGTAATTCATCTCAAAGCAAATTAACCGGCATGGAATTTTACAGTAAGTCTTAATTGTCGTTTGTTTGGTTGCAGAGAAACCTTGGATAAGTACTCGATGGAGTTTCAAAAGGTCACAATTCATCTCATCAAGCTGATGGCTAAGAACCTCAGGAGTGATCCTGACATGCTCGCAAGCTTTTTCGAGGATGGAATCCAAGGGATAAGAATGAATTACTATCCACCTTGTGAACAGGCAAATAAGGTGATTGGTTTGGCACCACACTCTGATGCCACCGCCTTGACATTGCTGATTCAGGTTAACGAAGTTGAAGGATTACAAATCAAGAAAAATGGGAAATGGGTACCGGTTAAACCAATCCCTGGCGGATTTATAATCAACATTGGAGACATTATTGAGGTAACATATGTGAAGTTTAAATATACTTGGGACTTTTGACTTAGATTGTATTTGCAAAGTGATGAGCCAAAAGGATCTTATGACTGCAGATTATGAGCAATGGAGAATACAAAAGCATAGAGCATAGAGCTGTTGTGAATCCAGAAAGAGAGCGCCTGTCAATTGCGGCATTCCATAGTCCAAACATGAATTCAAAGATTGGTCCTTTGCCAGATCTTGTCAAGGCAAATGAATCACGATACAAGACTATTTCACAAGAGGAGTTCGTGAAACTGACTGTAAGCAGCAAACTTGATGGGAAAGGTCTGTTGGATCAACTGAAGCTCTAATTCATAAACCAGTTGGCTCTTTATACGGCCTATCATGTTAAATTTGTATACGCTATCTTAGGAACATTCAGCTTGATGTTATTATGTTAAATAAATTGATCTGATGAAACAACCATTAGTGAAACCCATCTTGGAATTAATTTCCCATATCCTACTTGGGCTGATGCTTTGACTACTACTCTCTTGCGAAAGTAGTTATTCTCAAATCATTCACCACTTCACTGAAACATAAAATTACATTATGAGTTCAAATCATTTTACAATTGCAAAGTGAGATGCTCACAAGGATTCAACAAAACTGGAAAATATGTCTATCATTAACAAGCATCATCTGATATTTATTACAAGTGAAGCTCAAAAGGGTCTATCCAGACATGATAGATGTACAAGCATAACATCTGACCAAATCACAGATCATTAGGAAGAAGACACCAGAACAAGAAATGTGAGATTATCCGTCAAAATTATACCAAAAAAGCTCATGTAAATAGAAGTAACAAAACATTCTAAACAGTTAGCATTGCTTTACTACTCAAGTGAAACTTGATAGTCTCAAATTAACAACAAACTTGCAAAATTGTATCCTTCCAATTGCACATGATCATGTTATCAGAGAACATATCACTACTCCCTGTCTTCAAAGGTAAAACTGAAAATAAAGATAAGGAGCAAAAAGAACAATATGCTAGGACCATTATTAGTTGGGAAAGGGTGTTTAGACATCCCACCATACCCACCCAACACACATGAACAGTAATGGTAGACATTATTTTCTTGTTTATGTGTCTTGAGTGGATATAGGTTGAGTATGCAAATAACCAAAAACTAGTTCATCCTTATGTACTTATAGCTAGACCACTCAATATACTTATAGCTAGACCACTCAATATATATGATACTAAAAGGCTATTACTAACTAAAAGGCTATTACTAAATAACGAGAAATTATTAGGTGGAACGGATACACCACGTCATCCATGGTCTAGACCAATAAGATTTTGACAAGTCATATTCCTTCCTAAAATTTAGACACGAATTTAGCACCAGGTTCAGCCACAAGTCTACAGGTAAGTCCCTAAATTTAGGACATTAATTGGCTAGGATTTTAGAAATTGTATGAGAAATCTGACTTACCCGATCCGAACCACGGATGACGTGGTGGACCCAGTCCACCTAATAATTTCTCCTAAATACCGGCCCATTTAACTAGTTACCGCCCCCAAAAGACTTTTTGCTTTGCTAGAAATGATTTGAGAGAATTTTGAAAAAAATGAAGCAAAGAGCAAAAAAGTATGAGGGCGGTAACTAGTAAAAAGGGGCGTATTTAGTAATCCAATACTAAAAACAATCCCTAGTTTGAGAGGGCTTATGTTCAAGGCATCATAAACATTTTCTAATGATGAGGTACATATTGTCTTAAAAAGATTCCTGTTAAAACCTCAAACAGTTAGAACATGAACATAAACACTCTCATAATAACTAAGTGAAAGGATGTTCATTCAAAATTTAGCATGGCCTTCGATGCCTAGAACATGCTAAACTTTGAATAAAAATCCTACAACCAGTTATTTAACTCTAATAACACCATAGCAAATCCTACACCTTAAACAACCTTAGTATGTAAGCTACGCAATGACAATTAGTACCTCTCTTATGCCTCTCTGGGACTAAGATACAAATAACCCAACAAGCAACCTGAACTAACAAAGCAGTTATTCCTCAAAACATTCATTAAAACATGATTGCAGAAAATGGGCATCAGCTCTCCAAGGTGATAGCATCAACAATAATCAGACGCAAATTACCCATTAAAAAAAGGAATTCATCAGTTGCCCAGAAACATTGACATGATGGAAAATCAGTCGACTTCATAAAACCAATGAAAGAAAAAGAGTTACTTAATACAGATAAAAGTATCTAGCATTAGCAAACACAGCTCAAATCTCGGTTCCAACCCCACCATAGTAGACAAGGCAAGATTACTACACATAACAATCATAACTTTAACCATAAAGAAGAGCAGAGAGCTATTATAAAGATTAGTGTTAACTTCCTAAACAAAACAAAGTTTTCAAATAAATGGGCATCAGTTCTCCAAGGTGATTTAGCATCAAAGAAACAATTCAGTCGCAAATTACCCATTAAAAATGAGATTCATCACATGCCCAGAACATAATCCAGTAAACCTAGAGCTCAAACACTAGATTTTTTTATCTAACAACTAAAGTTCAAAGACTAAAACTTTATCTAAGAAAGGGAGAAAGATGAGAAATAAAAGCGATCAGAACCTGTCGGAACTTCAATGTAACATCAAACTGTTAGATCAGTGGATTGACAGACCATTGAGTTTTATCATCACATCGCTTTTACTTCCATTCAAACAGATTTTTAAAAGAAAAATAATAAAAAAAATAACTCGAAACTAGAAACAAAAGAAAGAATAATGAAAAGGGCAAAGCTCAGAACTTCTTAGAGGGATTGTGTTACCGTCACAGGAGACTTCCTCTGGTACACAGTAATGTTCATCACAGCAAATCACCTTATAACACAATTTCAAAGAAAACCAAACCATAAGTAAAATTCAAACACAAAAGTTTAGGAAAAGACCAAAAAGAAAATATCTTGTCGAGAGAGGTTCGGAGGAGCGGGTAGCTAGGGCTAATCGAAGCTGAAGAGTGAAGAGAGGCGAGCAGCTATATGAGATTTTATAGATGCTTAAAGAAACCCTAATTTCTTAAGAAGGTGCGGCGCCGTATTAAAAATTCCTATTTCAATGTATACGGCGCCGTATTAGTTATTGATAGTAAAAAAACTAAAAATTAAAAAGAACAGGCAAAGTCATTGAATTCCCAACTTGGGTTTATCACTTTATAAAATCATCAAAATAGTCCTCATTTTTCCTATCAAATAATTACTCTTTTACATCAAAAAAAAATACTCTTTTTTAATTTTTATCAAATAATTACTCTTTTTTAATTTTTTAAATAGATAGCATCCATTAATAAAAGATAAAAATATTCATTTATAAAAGGAAAAAAACATGGGTGAGTTCTTTTAATAAACTTTAATTACTTTAAATTAGCAATCTTTTATATAATTAATCCAAAATTACAGACAACAAACAGTTAGCCTTATGAAAAGGAGAAACCTTGACTTGAAATTTTCAACACCCATTTTCCAATTTCCTATTGTTTGAGCTCTTCATATTTCACCACCAGAACCAATTTGGTTTTGAGACAAGGATTAATGAGAAAAACTATAAGATAGCTTAAACTTATACACGGGTAAAAGAAAGAAGATATTCCTTTGATAAAAAAAATTAAAAGGAAATGCCACTTGACCAAAAATATAATAAAACTAAGAAAAAAGACTAAGTTAGGCAAAAAGACCAAGAAGCAATAAGATAAGAGACCCATATCAATATGTTGATCCTGCATTCCCTAGGGGAGAAATTGAAATCTAAAGCCTATTCCTAAATGAGACATCCACTTTTACCACCGGACCGAAGAGTTTAGTTTGATCATGTCAACGAATTGTCCGAGCCGGAGATAACATCTTTGAGATTTCCTATCTGACTTCATTGAAAAATACTACTGACGGAACAATCATCATGAACTCGCCAAATGGTTTCACCCAACAGGTTTGCCACGGAGAGAACTGTTAATTGAGGGAAGTAGTTCTTCTCTGCCACCGGAAGTGTATTTGTGATGATTACTTCTTGAAACAGACCACCTGATAACCTCTCTATTGCAGGAGGGCTGCCGAGAAAAAACAACGATACAAAAATGATATGAATCAAAAAGGTTAATACATATGAAACATATAGGAACTTTTACCTAGTGAAGTCAAAAAGCAAGTTAAAACCTGAAAACTGCATGAGTACAGCATGCATAAACTTCCCTCGCCCCCTCTTTGTGTAAAAGTGCTGCTCCCTTTGCAATTGTTCCTAAAAACCACATATAATTCACTAGTTAATATAAACTGAAGCTTGATAAAGCCAATGGTTGGCGAGAACCATTTGTTAAAGCAACAAAGGAGAATGATGATCAATGTCTCAGTTTTCACCAAAAATAACTGTCAACGAATTACAGAACATACTGAAAATCAAACTTTACCAGGAAAAAAAAAACCAAGAATCTTAAGTCATCATTAGTCCACATGCACCTCATGATAAGTAAAATTAATGAGTGCATTTTTTTTAACCAAGAATATGTTTATGTTTGCTATTTTGATCTTGCTTTAACTCACCAGCAGTGTCAATCATATCATCCACCATAACTGCTACTTTTCCTTTTACGTCTCCAATGAGGTTCATGACCTACACAATAAAAGTTAGGAACCGACTTTGCAATATTTAAAACTGGAAAAACCATAAAAAAAAAAAGCCAAATATGAAACTCAAACTGAGGAGAAAAGGCTTGTTATTGGGTGCAGCCACCAGCATGGAACACAGATAACGATAGCAGTTCCGGAGAAAAGAATACCTCTGCAACATTATGTCCATGACGCCTTTTATCCACAATGGCTAAAGGTGCATCTGACAGTTTTTTCGCAAAAGCACGTGCTCTTGCAACTCCACCAACATCAGGTGACACCACTACCAAATCCTCAGCACAAATTTTCTTGCTGGCAAGATAATCAAGAATAACAGGCTACAATCCACAGCACAAACAAACACAGAAGAATCAGTGATCAAAGAGTCATTGCCAGTCAGCCATCATAAGTTTGAGGTTTCATGACTAAATACCTGACAGTACACATGGTCCACCGGAATATCAAAGTAACCCATAGACTGCCCAGAATGAAGGTCACAAGCAAGAACACGGTTTGCACCAGCTTCTGTGATAAGATTTGCTACAAGTTTAGCAGCAATGGATTCACGCCCTTGAGTCTGAAGAAGTATTACACAGAAAAAAGAGTTATAAATAATACAATATGATTCCAAACTATTTAAAAACAAGGGACACTGATTCTATCAACATAATTCTAATAGCAAAAATATTTGATAGCATGAACAACATGACTACCACTAGGCTACAATCAGCCGATCGGAGTTAAATCCAATCAACTTGCATATGAGGTCTCCTCCGTACACAATATTTTCATTCTTTACTTACTGCCAAATACACATCAATTAAACTTGCCTTTCTATCAGCTCTGGCATAACCGAAATATGGAATCACAACAGTGATGTTTTTGGCCGATGCTCTTCGACAAGCATCTACCATTATAAGAAGCTCCATGAGATTCTCATTTGCCGGAGGGCATGTTGGTTGCACTAAATATACACTGCATCCTCTAACACTCTCTTGCAGCTGAACATAAATTTCACCATCAGCAAATCGCTTTATATTGATCTTTCCCAGCTCTAGGCCCATGTACCAAGCAATTTCCTGAAATTAATTAGTGAAACAGTGAGCAAACAAATGTTCTAAGAACAGTAAGAAAGTATACTGCTCGATCCTAGAGAAGAAGAGCAATTCTAATGCTTAAAGCCTTAATCCAAGAAATAGTGCAAATCTTGATAAGGCACGACATAGTCTCAAATGAAATTGGAACATGAATTATTAATATTAATATATATCTATTTTTCTAGGACAAGCCATGACACGCCATTCAAGCAGGCGTAATCTGTGCAGCATATAATCTGGTTTGACCTAGAGTGGATCATAAGAGATAAACTGACAAAACTTTATCTATCTAAGCAGTATTTCGGTATTTCCTTAATCCCAGGAAATCTTTGTTTTGGTTCACATAAACCTTTGCAAATGAACATATTCCAAATGGTCAAAAAGTACAATTTCGTTCAAAATTGAGGCAATTTTTATTCAAACCTTTCACACTGTGAGTCTATCACCCAAGACCTGCGTAGACATTGATAAGGTCTACATCTTATTAATCTTATCATTTTGTAGACTCTTATGGAAAGTAAGACCTATTAAAAAGAAAAAACTTTCCTTGAATTGCAAAATTGTAATCAAAATAAAAATTCAATAACCTTGGAAAGTTCAGGATTGGCAGTGCCAGAAAACACTTTGAGCTTGGCACCATTTCTGTTAACATTAGTCTCCATTTGAGCTGACTCCAAGAACTTGGGCAGTGTCCTTTCATTAAGGATTGGAATCGTTGGCTTCCCATTTCCATAATTCAAAGGCTGAGGCAGGTCACATTTCTGGTATTGTAAAAGGAGAAACACAAAGCAAGCACCACATCAGCCCAACTTTAGCATCACTTACCAAAAAAAAACCCTCTAGTTTAAGGAATGATGAAAGCCAAATTTTTCAAAGGAACGAAATTGAAAAGAAAAAACGGAAAAAGCGTTGTGCTGTCGATTTCATCATATAACCAAACGATTAATAGCATTAAATATAATATTATATTAATCCTATCAATTCTCATAACAGACAAAAAATTCAGAACCCATTAAAAAGAACAATTTATTTTCTTAGTTTATCCTTAAGAATATATAAAAATAAATCTTACTGAGTGGTTCGAAACGCAGATACGAGAGCGATTGAAAGCGAAGTTTCGGTGGCTGAGAGAGCACCGGCCGAAGACAGAGGACGAGGAGGAGGCAAAAAAGGAGGAAGATTTAGAAGGGGAAGGAATGGTGAAGGAAGCCATTTCTGAGTTGTTTTCGTGAATGGGTTGGGTTTGGGGTGCGGGGTTCGGTTTTTAAGAAATGGAGCGGCGGAGAAGGAGCGGTTCAGGTTGGGGTGGCATTTTATCAATGGCGGAGGTGTTATTGTGGCTCTGTGCTTCTTTTTCTCTCCCTCCACCACATTCGGATTCCCACGCTTCTCCTAATAAAACACCTTTTTTTTATATAATATAAAATTTATTTTTTAATATGGTAAGTTGGCCCATATAAGGTAACAAATACTATGTCGTTTTTGATTTAGTCTACATGAACCTAGACAATTTTCTCATCTTTCCTTACTAAAGAGTCCTTGCTTTACTTGGAAAAGTATTAGGTTAATACGACTTGGGTCGAGTAGAAGAAGTTCGATATCTTTATATCTGTCATATTAGAGTCTTATAAATGAAAAAAATGTGTATATAAAGAGCTATTCTCCATTTAGTATTCAACATGATTCTAAATTAGTGGAGAACGTAACAATTTTATGAGGAAAAAATTCTAATCAATCACTTTTTTTTTTTTGAAAATAAGTAAGAATTAAAAACTACTTATAACAAGAGCCACAACGGTAGAAGACCCCTAGTGTCAGCATCAAGAATATTCATCATTTAATTAGATGATTTAGCGTCTCAAATAACAATATTCATCATTTAATTAGATGATTTAGCGTCTCAGATAACAATATAAAATCATCTTCAAGCTCACACGTATCAATCACTTTATAATTAAATATATAGAACACGTTTTTTAAATTAGAACATAACCAAATCACCCTAAAATTAGCCAAGATGAACTTGAGTTACAGAAGTGTGAACTTGGCTTATAAAAGAAAAGAGATTTGAATCAGACGTGTAATTTGGGAGTCAAGGTAAGCAAGAAAGAAAAATAAAAGTAGTACTAGTACTAGTAGTATAGTAAACGTGTAGTGATACTGGATTCATAACTTTTTGGAAAATGGAAACGGAAAAGGAAATTGCCCGGTGGACAAAGGTCCAGTCCTTTTTATTGGGCTGCTGCCACGTAGAAAAAAGTGGAAGTCCAAGACTCCACCTGGGCGGTGGATGCAGATGCAAATGCAAGGCTTTCGCTTTTGACTGGCCACGATTTGATTCTTTCTTCTTTATAAGTCAATTTGTTAGCCTATTATTCTCTGGACAAGAAAATTCCCAGTCCAATTTTCCTGCTAATTGCGTTATTCTTTCTTTTATATATGTTATTTCTGGGAAAGAATTTCCTTTTCATGCTTTTGTTTGATTAGGATTTGAGTGATAGAATCATAGCATAGTTCTTGTCTAACACGTGAAAACTGAAAACTCATCCATACATGTAGATAGAATCATATGTAAATCAAAAATCTTGTAAATAAAGAAAAATAGGGTCAAAAGAGAGAATTTTTTTCTAAAAAAAAAAAAGGAGATTCTTTTATTTGGGTTCTGACATGACTCAATTATGAACTTATTCAGGATTCAACATGACTCGATTACGGATTAAATGAACCAATGTGGGGCATGTATAAAAAATCATCATACTTTCCAAGTATTTGATTTGAGTAGTTATTAATTAATTATTAGGGGAAAGAAATGGCAATGTCAGATTATGTGCCAAAATAAGAAATTGACAGGAAAGTTTAATCCAGGTTCCAGGATGGAAGTTGCCCATATATTCAAGTAAGGCAAGTTGGGAACCCTATCCAATCCAAGCTCATTGGTTTCTTTCCTTGTAATAAATAAATATAATATACAGAAATATGTCTTCATTCTCAAGGTACAAAAAAATCTTTTGTTTTCTAGCTGGTTAGGCAAGTGGATAACACTTCAAACCTTATCATCATCTTCCAATTCTCAGGTCAGCTTGATGGTTGTCTGCAAAAAATCACTTTCTCATCATCTTATGAGAAATGGGAAATGCTGCTCTAAAACTTTAATGAAATTTACATATTCATAATACTGAGGACTGAATTTTTATCTCATTCCACATTTAACACAGCCATGGTCCAAAGTATATGAATGAGAGATTGAATTCCCCGTCACAGTCTCCTTGTTTCAAAAGAAGAAAAAGGAACGAAAAACTGGAAAGAACATACTTTCCCCATTATAATTGTGGCCAGCCCCTTACAAGGTAAAAGGTAGAAAACGTGTTTGTTTCCAATGCTTTCGAGAAAGCAAGTACAGGAATCACTCTCAATCTATCATATACAATGTATCAAGACAGCAAAATGAGAAACATTATGGAAATTTGATGTACATAGAACATATCCTCTAGTCAATATAATCGTCTTTAATGTACTTAGTACTGATTATAAGTCCGTTAACAGAAGTCACAACTTGAGTTCTTCCTCAGCTAATGGTTAAGAAGGTTTGACATAACTAAAGAAACTTTTTTTTTTTGGTAATAGACTAAAGAAACTATGCTGATTTGCTGAGACCTTAGGGCGGTGAACCAATCTCAGGAGGCTGATTTGCTTGTTGAGATTCCTGAGATAAAGTGGAATTTAAAGAGGAAATCAACTGAAAATTCTAAGCTTTAAAAGAATTTCATAAAAGATTACTAGTAGTGATTATATTATGGTTGAATGCAAACAGCTAAACTGAAATGAGGACCAGCTTTCAAGATGAGATATTAGTATATTACAATGAGTTCATGGTGTGTAAACATGTGTGCACAGGTGCAGGTCTGTGTGTGTGAGTGACAGAGAAAGAGAGAGCCCATACCTCTTTTGGAGGATGTGCTTGAGACAGAGAACAAAGTTGGCAGCTTTCCATATTTTCAAGCAACTGAATTACTGTTTTCAGATGCGGAACACTGCAAAATGCGCAACTAAAATGAGCCAAGAAAATTGGAAACACAATCCTACAACTTATTAGAAATAGGCAACAAAGGGCATTCTATGTTTTAAGGACAAAATCTTCAATTTACAGTCTGCGTCATACACTAATAACATAAATTGGCTGAAAGAATTTGCTTTGTCAAGCCAATTTGATTTCTAATAAAGTTCATCAAAGATCCTCTCTAAGTTTTTCATGCAAGTTTATGTTGAGTCTATATGAAATTAATCAACCTTTTGGAATTCTGATCAATATCTACCTGTCATTAACAGCAACATAACCTTGAATGTTTCTTATATATAAGACTGCCTTTGAAAGTTAATGATTGCCTTATACTACATGCCATACTAGAACAGAGTAATTTTGAATAGCAGAGAAACACTCGATTTCAACCTCTGTAATCCACTGTCAATGTGAGCATCAAGCGCTGAGATCACCTTAGGCATCTGCTCTAACATCTGCATCAAGGAAACAGGGAAGATAGAGGTCAAAGTTCAAACCTTTGCAGTTAATGTCTTGTTTATACTCTACTATAGCATAGATCAATCACCCACTTGCCCAGTATTCTTGATTGTAGAGGTTTTGGCCAAAAGATTTTTTGGAAGCTTCATTAGTTGTGTCTGCAAAAATGAAGTAATCGAAGATTATTATTATTCATTACCATGCCAACAAAGTCAAGCAGCATCTGTAACCATCAACCATCACCTACACATTCGCCTAATAGTAAACTCAATCAAGTTTGCTTAGCTTTTACAGGAATATTTGCTTCACTAATTTCTCCATTTTAGGCAAGCATTACCAAGTTTGCAAATTGTTGGAACCATATCAAGAGGAACTATACTATATGTTAAAATATGGATAGGTATTTTGCAGAGTCTGATCATTAAAGCAATCTATCAGAGTATCCTAAATTATAGTTTTGCAACTTCTGTGTGAATAAAATGGATACTATGGGATCATTGCCAAAAACACTCAACCAAATTATAACCCCAAAAAGGAGCTAGAGTCCTTGACCCAAAAATCAGTGGAATTTATACTCCTACATAGTATCATCTGGCAACAAGATCACATAAAACTCAGTACTTTGACCCACAACTAAAGAGTCTAAGCCAAAACCCAGATCATCAATGCCCCATTTCAAGACATTCATCCTTAATATCACAAGTCAAACAATGGAATCCATGGGCAAAGAGAATTGATTGAGGCTTGAGCTCTTAAAAATTCACAATCAGAAACAGGATTAAAATTGTGTCTTTGATAACTTCCAGACTGTATACAAAGTAGATGAATACAAGAAGAAATACCTGAGCTGGAGAAGATTGTTGCATGAGGTGAAGAAGATTTGATGTGGACTGAACAGCCTGGGAAATCTGTTCAGTCACTATTGATTTTGCTGTGCCTTCTCTGCTGCTTGTCGCCTTTACAGTTCCACCGCCAACACCTCCGGCTGTCGCCATTTCCTTCCTACGAATCAGATATCTTTCTCATGGGAACTAAGAAACCGAACAAAAATTTGGACTCAATTTGGTTTTTCTCTCATTGAAACGGATCGAGCCTATACTATTTTTCAGCCCACTCATTTTTCCGTTTTCCAGTGGATTGGCCCATTTGCAGCCCAGCAATAAGATAATTGAATTCTTCCATTTTTATACGTTATCGACTGATTGTATTGGGCCGGGGTAAGCCACCCAATAATTATTATGTAGTTGGGCCTTGGGCCCTGTTTATCAGAAAAAAAAATATATATAATGCCTTATCAATGGCATTTTTTTTTACCCCATCTAATATCTAGTGTTTTGTTCTAACTAATTCGGATCCGACCCACTGACTCGTGTTGCACATCTAGTTATGGTGGGTGAGTCTATCAACATGGACACTCAACATGGACAGTTGCGTATGCAAGGTCTCGACCTGAGACTTACTTAAGCTAGGTATGACATTTTCTTTTTTGGCTCAAGTTATTAATGGCATTCTAAAATTAAAATTTAAATTACGATCATTCATTTCCTTTACTATATCTGGCTAAACAAAAATTTCCTTTACTATCGTTTTAGTGGTCTTTTTTATCTTACCTTAATTTATGATGACATGTATCTGACTAATTTTGTAACTTACTATTCTTACCCCATTATTAAGGTTCTATATAAACTTCCAATCCAAACCTCTCATGTCAGGCATCTCTCATTGTTCAAAGAAAAACAAAGATTTCGGAAGAAACCAACAGGTGTGTGTCCACTTGCAATGGGTTCTTCTCAAACCACCGTTATCCTCTTCCTAGTCCTGGCGTTTGCCATGGCTGCAACACCTGCTTTCTCCGTTGTCAGATCGGATGAAAGAAACTTCCCCAACCCAAGCCTGTGTCTAGAAGAAATTAGCAACACTCCTGGGTGCCTGTCTGAACTCCGTTCGTCCTTGGGTCATAAAAACCTCAACCTCCGCCGTGGATGCTGTGAAGCCTACAAGGGTATGTCTCAGAAGTGCCATACTTGGTTTTTTAACCAAGGAAAATACACTCCCGCATATGGTAAACAAGTCAAAAAATACTGTGCTCAAAAATTTGGCATCACTTCTGCACCCAAATCTCAAGTTTACCATCTTATGAAGGAGCCTTCTCTTCACTGAAGGATTGAGCAGCCTCCTTGATCAAATTTTGGAAGCATCAACTAAAGGAACAATCCGCTTCTCTTTTTGTCTAAATTCACTCTTCATTTTTTGTTGATTTATATATATACGTACATCAAGGAGGGGAAAAGGGACAGGAGCTCAATTGTTCATATCATGGACTGGCAATTTCTGATCCTAGTTTTTGACTTTTGTAAAAACACATGGTTCCCT
The DNA here is from genome assembly GCA_001974825.2 of Corchorus olitorius. Taxonomy (NCBI): domain Eukaryota; kingdom Viridiplantae; phylum Streptophyta; class Magnoliopsida; order Malvales; family Malvaceae; genus Corchorus; species Corchorus olitorius. Next base: position 153,439 of record AWUE01016288.1, on the reverse strand, counting down.
CTGTAATACATAATAATCTCATTCTCAAGCTCCATGATCTTAATGAAAGAAGATGGAATTTCAATTTTCTGTGTTCATTCATTGATTTTACATGCAACGAGCAAAAGTAAGGATCAATAAATAGAGGTAGCATGTATAACAAGTTGTCCTAAAGAAACAAGAAATTACCATAAAGGTGGCAGGCACAATCCAAAAAGTTTCACAAACAGATTGATGCTCAAAAGATGATATATTCATTACTCTTCTTCTTTTTTTTTGCAAGAATCACCATTCATAAAAGATTTAAAACGCTTTGAAGATAATAACTAATGTGAGAATTGATTGAGCTCTTAAAAAAAAAAATTTGGCCAGAGCTCTTAAAAATTCACAATCAGAAACATATTCCAAAATTTTGTCTTTGATAACTTCCAGACAAAATACAAAGTAGATGAATACAGGAAGAAATACCTGAGCAGGAGAAGATTGTTGCAGGAGGTGTTTGATGTGGACTGAACAGCCTGGGAAATCTGTTCAGTCACTATTGATTTTGCTGTGCCTTCTCTGCTCCCTTTACAGTTCCACCGCCACCACCACCTCCTCCAGCTGTTGCCATTTCCTTTCTACGAATCAGAAATCTTTCTCCATGGGAACTTAGAATTACCGAACAAAAATTTGGACTCAATTTGGTTATTCTCCCATAGAAACGGACCGAGCCTATACTATTTCTCAGCCCACTCATTTTTCCATTTTCCAGTGGATTGGCCCAGTTTCAAAATAATCGTATTTAATGTACTTAGATACTGATTATAAGTCGGTTAACAGAAGTTCCAAGTTCCAACGTGAGTTCTTCCTCGGCTAATAATTAAGAAGGTTCGACATGACTAAAGAAACTATGTTGAGACCTTAGGGTGGTGAAACAATCTTGGGAGGCTGACTTGCTTGTTGAGATTCCTGAGATGAAGTGGAATTCAAAGAGGAAATCAATAAACGAATTTCATTAAAGATTAATTACTAGTAGTAATATTTAATGGTTGAATACAAACAGCTAAACTGAAATGAGGACCAGCCTTGAAGATGACATATTACAATGAGTTCATGGTGTGTAAACATGTGTGCACAGGTGCAGGTCTGGGTGTGCGAGTGAGAGAGAGAGAGGCCATACCTCTTTCGGAGGATGTGCTTGAGACAGAGAACTAAGTTGGCAGCTTTCCATATTTTCAAGCAACTGAATTACGGTTTTAAGATGCGGAACACTGCAAAATGTGCAACTAAAATGAGCCAAGAAAATTGGAAACACAATCCTACAGCTTATTAAAAATATGCAACAAAGAACATTCTATGTTTTAAGGACAAAATCTTCAATTTACAGTCTGCCTCATACACTAATGACAACAATTGGCTGAAAATTTGCTTTGTGAGCCAATCAATCAAGTATGGCATCTTCAATGAGTGGCATAGATCAATCACTCACCTGCCCTGTATTCTTGATTGTAGAGGTTTTGGTCAAAAGATTTTTTGGAAGCTTCATTAGTTGTGTCTGGAAAAATAAGTAATCGAAGATATTATTACCATGCCAACAAAGTCAAGCAGCATCTGTAACCATCAACCACCACCACCTACGCCTTCGCCTAATAGTAAACTCAATCAAGTTTGCTTATCTTTTACAGGAATATTTGCTTCACTAATTTCCCCAATCCCCATTTTAGGCACGCATTAACAAGTTTGCAAATTGTTGAAACCTAATCAAGAGGAACTATATGTTAAAATATGGATAGGCATTTTGCAGAGTCTGGTCATTAAAGTAATCTATATAGTTTTGCAGCTTCTGTGTGAATAGAATGGATACTATGGGATCATTGCCAAAAACACTTATAAACCCGAATTTATACTCCTAAATAGTATCATCTGGCAACAAGATCACATAAAATTCAGTACTCTGACCCACAACTAAGAAGTCAAAGCCAAAACCATATCACCATTGCCCCATTTCAAGACATTCATCATTAACATCACAAGTCAAACAAAGGAATCCATGGGCAAAGAGAATTGATTGAGCTCTTAAAAATTCACAATCAGAAACATAATTCAAAATTGTGCCTGATAACTTCCGGACAGTATACAGAGTAGATGAATACAAGAAGAAATACCTGAGCAGGAGAAGATTGTTACATGAGGTGAAGAAGATTTGATGTCGATTGTACAGCTTGGGAAGTCTGTTCAGTCACTATTGATTTTGCTGTGCCTTCTCTGCTACTTGTCCCCTTTACAGTTCCGCCACCACCTCCGGCTGTCGCCATTTCCTTCCTACGAATCAGATATCTTTCTCCATGAAAAGTTCGAAACCGAACGAATAAATTTTGACCCAATTTAGTTATTCTCTCACTGGATTGAGATCGAGCCTACACTATTTCTCAGCCCACTCATTTTGACCCATTTTCAGCCCAGCAATAGGATGATAATTGGATTCTTCCATTTCCAAAACGTTACATTATTTAGGTAGTGCTTTATTAATTGGCATTTAAATTACATTCATTTCCTTTACTATAACGGCAACTTCCAATTGAAACTGCCATAGTTTTTAATGGTCTTTTCACCTTACCTTAATTTATGACATGAATCTGACTAATTTTCTAACTTACTATTCTTACTCCATTATTATTAAGGTTCTATATAAACTTCCAATCCAAACCTCTCATGTCAGGCATCTCTCATTGTTCTAAAAAAACAAAGATTTCGGAAGAAAGCAACAGTGTCTGTCCACTTGCAATGGGTTATTCTCAAACCACCGTCATCCTCTTCCTAGTCCTGGCATTTGCCATGGCTGCAACGCCTGCTTTCTCCGTTGTTGGATGGGAAGAAAGAAACTTCCCCAACCCAAGGCTCTGTCTGCGAGAAATTACAAAGACTCATGGCTGCCTGGCTGAACTTAGTAGGTCCTTGGTTCGTAAAAATCTCAATTTTCGTCGTGAATGCTGTGAAGTCTACCAGGGTATGTCTAACAAGTGCCATACTTGGTTTTTTAACCAAAGAAAATACACTCCCGCATATGGTAACCAAGTCAAAGATTACTGTGCTCAAAAATATGGCATCACTCTTGCACCCAGTTATCGAGTTTACCATCCTATGAAGGAGCCTTCTCTTCAGTGAAGGATTGAGCAGTCTTTCACATTCGAGAAATGTGAACGCCTCCTTGATCAAATTTTGGAAGCATCAACTAAAGGAATAGATATAAATCACTACTACTATACACTTAGGAAAACAATCCTCTTCACTTTTGTCTTAATTGACTGTTCATTTCTTGTTTAGTTATAATATACGGTACATTAAGGAGGGGAAAAGGGTTTGGAGCCAATTGTTCATATCACTGGCAATTTCTGATCCTAGTTTTTGTAAAAGCACATAGTTCCCTCTGTAATAATAATCTCAAGCTCCATGATCTTAATGAAAGAAGATGGAATTTCAATTTCCTGTGTTCATTCATTGGTTTTACATGTAACGAGCAAAGTAAGGATCAATAAATAGGGGTAGCATGTATAAGAAGGCGTCCTAAAGCAGCAAAAAATTACTACCATAAAGATGGCAGGCAAAATCCATAGACTTCCACAAACAGATTCATGCTCAAAAGATTATATATATTCATTACTCTTTGATAAAGGAAGAAATCATCAAATTCATAGCTGCAATGATCACAATTGAAAAGGATTTTAAATGCTTTGAAGCTAAAGTGTTAAAACTACCATGAATAAACTAATGTGAGTAGTAGTAGCCTTAGTTAAAGAGCATAGGCTCCATTCTTGAATGGAGCAAAAATCCCAGATTTTACATACAGCAAAAGGCTCAATTACTATATATACAACATTCGAATGGAGAAGGAAGAACGAAACAATGCATAGAAATATCAACCTTTTTAACTCGATGATGCAGCCTTAATAGCTTTCTGCAATTCACTCTCCACATCACTCATCTTGTTTGCATTACCAGTCTTCTTCACTTCCTTCCCACCATTGTCTTCACCACCAGCAGCTTTCTTGCTCCTCCATCGCTCAAACTCGTTCGAACTCTCCACCGGAGGCGTGGAAATCCTCCTCCCAAGACTCTCACTTTCCCGACGAACATTTACATTCCTAGCTGAAATCCCATGTCTCATATCTTCAAGACATTTCTTCATTTCTCTATTCTCATTCTCCAAAATCTCCAAATCTCTTTTCATCCAAAAGTACATGCCTTTAAGCAACTCCGTATTATCCTCCTCATTACTTCCAATATTCTTCTTCTTCACTTCCTGGACTTCCTCAACCCTCTCAATTCCGATCTTGTTCACTGTCAAATGTGGCATTTTTAACCCAACACCCGATGGCGAATTCACCGCCCACCTTATATTCACCACCGCCCTTTTTGTCACCGGAAAAAATGTTCTTGCCCTAACCGCAATTCCTCCAAAAAAATTACCTTTCTTGTCATTTGTCCTCACCAACGAACTCTCTGTACCGAATGGTCCGAACCCGTCGTTTGAATATAAACCTTTCCCATAGCCAAGCTTAGAGCTTCCAAGCCCATCAGCAATTCCATTACGAGGTTCCAATTTCACTTCTTGCCAAACTGATGACCCAATTGGGGTTTCAAACTCGGAATTTGAAGGTGACCCAGGTTGCAGCTGGGTTCCCGAAACAGGGTGCGACCCAGAATCGGGTTCAAGGTTAGGGTTTGATAAAGTGGCCTTGTGGAGAGAAAAGTTGCCAAATTGGGGCTTGAGATGGAGCGAGAAAGTGGGGATCACGGTTCCAGGGTTAGAGGATGAAAGAGAGAACTGAGCAGAGAAAACAAGTGGGGAATCTTTAGGTGACCCAAAGAGGCCGAGACCCGATTTTAGAGAAAGCGAGAAAGGGATCGTGGTGGTGGTGGTAGGGGAAATTGAGGGAGAATAAGAGAGTTTGAGAGAAGGGCCCGAAGGGAAATTTGTGGAGACGGAAAATGAAGTATTTTGAGAGGTTTTGTTGCTGCCTTGAGCGGTGGCGGTTGTTGGGGTGGTGGTGGTGAGACTGGAGACGAAAGGTTGGCTAAAAATGGAAATGGGTACTTTGGCTTTGAGGAGAGGATTTTGGTCCTCTTGGAGCTTGACTGAGAGCTTCATTTTCTTCCTTTCTGTGTTTAATTGGTTATGGTTATGGAGGAGAAGAGGAAATTGCAGAATCCTTTTTATCTATAGCCAAAGTGAAGAATTTGATTGGATTGGGACTTTGGAAAGACAAGAAGGTAGGAGCCTCATGTTTGGAGGAACAAGTCTAGTGCTCAAATTCATCATTGCGATGTGCCAATATTCTCGGAGAAAAGGTTAAACAGAAGCGTGGTAAGTGTCAAACTCTGAGCAATAGTAAATTGGCCCAAAAAGTTATCTAAGTTGGGCTCATCATATACATTTCTAGGAAAGCCCAAACTTCTATTTCTACTAGAACTTATTGAGGAAGTTGGGTTGGGCTTGGCACCCATCTCACTATGGACTTACATTTTAATCAACAAAACAAGTAATTAAGTTTTTAATTACCATCAAGTGGTTCGGCCCTTATTTCCTTTTAAAAAGAGATCGAGTTTTGTGAATGGTGAAAACTGAAAATCATTTCTTTAAGAGCTTTACCTTGTAATGAATTGACCTAACTCAAATAATGTTAACTTGTAAATATAAAAAAAAAGTTTTTATTTACTATTCCAAACAAAAAAAAAGTTGGGTTGAGTGGAATTAAGGAACTCAATACTCAATATTGTGCTGATAGTTGTATTGTTGAGTCTGATTCTTTGATAGTTGTTAACGCGATACAAAGTTTGGCCCAGTCTGGTGGGAGGGTGGTCATCTTGTTTATGAACTTCGAGATTTGGTCAGTTTATTTGATAATTGTATCGTTAGACATATATATCAATAGGGAGGCTAATGTTTTGGCACATAGGTTAGCTAGTATAAATGCTGATAATGTGTAGTGCGGTAGTCTACCTCCTTGTGTTAGTAATCATGACTGTCAACAATCAATCAAAGTCTTTTTGATTTGTGCTAAAAAAAAAGTCTCGTGAACAAAGAAAAAGAAAAGTTGGGTTGAATAGAAGGAACTCAATACTCTCTAAATAAGATATTGATTTCAAGTCTTGTGAACAGAGAAAAAATAGGTAATTATTGGGTTGAGTGAAAAAAACTCAAAGTAACTAAACAAAATCTTTGATCTAAGTCTTGCTAAACAAAGACTTGGATCTAAGTTTTGTGGACAAGAAAATAGGTGGCAAGAGAGTTTTCCTCGGTTTGAAGTCGGTGCAATTCAACTACAAATTAAGTTAGACTCATTTTTAGATATCGATTTCGGAGGGTTTGTATTAGGAAGAAAAAGTCTCGATAGAGTGGAAAGAGTTTAATACTCCCACGAATTTGAATGGTAATGAAATTATGAATGAATAAAACAAACAAACAAATTCAACTTTTTATTAATTTAGTTGGATCCCTATATAATTATTATCAAATAATAACAAGAGATTTACGAGCCAAATAAAGTTTTGGATGGTAAACGGACAATGTAGGTACTGTCCCTGATAACCGAGACTTCCAAACCAGATTGTATGTTTGGGCTGATGTATTATTTTGGACATTTGGGCTTCAACCCAAAAGTTAAGAAAGAAAAGTTAGGAAAACCGGAAAAGTGAAACAGAGTCAGAGATGTTGGATTCTAGTTCTTTTATTTTCCGTTACACTTTGTGAGAAGACGTGAAGCACGTGACGTGACCGATACCCTTTTAAGACTTAAGCCTACACCAAAAAGGCAAAATTCTAGATTTCTAGTTCTTTTATTTTCCGTTACAATTTGTGAGAAGACGTGAAGCACGTGACTCTGCGGGTATCTGATAAAAATGGGAGTCGTTACTCGCTCTGAATGTTGAGCAGGTGTCCATCGAACCAATAAGAATATGCTTTGCATGGTCCATTTTGACTGGTCCAAATACTAAATCCTGTACTATCATATACACATGAGATTGCTCGGTTGTGTAATTTAAGCCGTCGGATGAGCGATAGCTAGATGTGGCAAAGATCGAGCAGCCAACAAGTCCAAGGATATTTTATTTCTCTGTTGAGGAAAAAAATCTTTATGCCAATGTATGGCATGTGGCACCCCAAAATATGGAAAAATACTCTTATTAGTAATCACTCGCTTATTTATGCGCGTGCAAGGCACTGCTTAAGAAGTTTTTCTTCTTTTAATTTCTTTTTCCTTTTTGAAAGCATATAGTGATAAAGACTAAAAAGAAGAAGAAGTATCATAAATAATTGTTTTCACAGTCTCAAAATTTCATTAAAACTTTCTACTAAAAAAAAGTTTCATTAAAATTTGAGTTCCCCTAAGTTGGCATCTTTTGGAGAAAAAAAAAAAACCTTAATTTTATGAACTTCCAATTGATGCATCATTATTTTAGGAAAGGTAATTATGAGTTTGGATTTTGCTAATGAATGCATCATTAGTTACTAAATAAGTATGAACTTATAGTAATATTTATTTAGTTCAAGTACAATTTTTTAAGGTACATAAACTCTTAGAATAGGGACATTAGTAGTATCTGAATTTAGTACTAATATATTTATTTAGTTAAAGTTCCATTATTTAGTAGTTATATTGGATTTCAATTAATTAAGACTTTACACTATGCGATAGGTTTAAGCGCTAGCCATACTATACAAGTTTACATAAAAAATCACTATTGTGACTAGATGTTTGATGTGCCAATTTGTGCGTTGTGATCACATTTCAGTGGCTTATTTTCGTTAGAAAAGACAACGACTTTAAGCTGTTTGAAAATGTTTTCTTCATTAAGAAAAGCCAAACTAGATACCATATTTAAGATATATTAAATTATTTTTTTCGCTCGATCCAATAGGCACAATTATATATCTATTTCAAAATAAATTTTAAATTATTATATTTCATTTCTTATAAAAAAAAGACTATAGAAGTACGTAAATATGTTATCAGTTGTTGGTGGAATTTAGGTAGAATTCTCAAATGTTCGCTCTCTTTTAACGGCCTCGGCTTCTAATCTTGAGCAGTAGCATACGGGAGTTGTTTGGCATGACCGGTTCAGTGCAAGTCAAAGTTTACATGATTGATGTCCCCCACCCCATCCTCAGGTGTACTGAAGATTAACTCAGATGCTTTTTTCTCTGCCACTACGAAAGAAGCAGGCCTGGGGATAGTGATACGGGACAGTGGCGGGGCAATTATTGCTAGTGCTTCACGAATATTGTTTTTTTGTCTCTAGTGCCTTATATGCTGAAGTACATGCTCTCTTGTTTTACTTTTGAGTTGGTCTTGGAGTTTGATGTTACCGTTTGTATTGTCGAGAGTGATTCATTGATAGCGGTTAACGAGATCTTCAAGTCTGATTCTTGCTGGTGGGAGGGTGGTTTGCTGATTTACGGAATTCGGGACTTGGTTTCTTTATTTGACATATGTACCATTTCTTAGGTTAATAGGGAGGCTAATTATTTAGCACATAGGTTAGCTACCTTGAATGTTGATTGTGTGTGGTGTGGAAGTCTTTCTCCTAACGTTTGTAACCCGGCTATTTCTTAATCAATGAAAGTTTTGATTATTGCCTAAAAAAATATATATAATTTAAAATTTATTTCAATCATCTTAGATTTTTTTTTATATAAAAATTTAAAAGAAAAAAAGAGAGAGAAAGTATGAGCGTGTATGAATGCCTAATGTGCCGCGAGTGGGCCTCCGGCGGAAGTAGCCCTAACCTAAGTCCCAACTGCCTGTCTTTTGCTATATAAGAGTGACAGGGAAATTGCTGCGCTAACTCAAAAATCAAACTCTTTTATTTCTGCTCCTCGATTTTTCTTTCCTACTTAAAAAATATCCACTTGTCACTTTCCCCTCTCTCTCTCTGTTATTTTCAGGAGCTCCCATTGCTCTCTTCTCCTTCCTCTGCTTCACTTCTGAATTAAACCCACCCAAAACAACTCCCAATGGCGGCGATCACTTCCTTAACCGACGCTGCTGCCGCCGCCACTGCCGAGTTATCGTCTTTCCGTAGCATAACTGATCATTCTCTGTTCGAATCCGGAACCCATTTGACTAAACGACGCCTCTTTTTCCGTAAACGAGATTCTGCAGTTTATCCTATCAGATCCATGAAGATTACTCCAACTCATAACGACAGTCTCACCTCCTCTAATGGCCATTTAAGCTCCGTCGGTTCCCTTCTTTTCCTTTCAAAGCTGACTTTTAATCACTCTTTTTGGCTTCATTGTTCATTTGAATCATTTCTGTGTTCTTTTTGTTTTCCAGGACAAGCCGAACTCTATGGCTGAACTTTTAAAAGTGGGGGCTTTGGGACATGTGGAAATGAGCTCGACCGCTCGGAGGAAAACTAAGATTGTTTGCACAATAGGTCCTTCGACGAGCTCTCGTGAAATGATATGGAAACTGGCTGAGGCTGGAATGAATGTGGCACGATTGAATATGTCTCATGGAGATCATGCTTCTCACCAGAAAACCATTGATCTTGTTAAGGAATACAATGCTCAATTTGAACACAAAGTTATTGCCATTATGCTGGATACTAAGGTACCAATTAACTTATCAATCATTGCTTCATTCTGTATTGAATCCATTTATAGAATTATTTGCAATGTTAAATGCAACTTCCTAATGCATTGAATGAAAATGCTGTTAACTATGGCAATTAGAGGATATCTAGCAAAACCCCAACTTCTTATTGCATGTTCTGGGAGTCTCATTTTTGTTGTCCTTCTATAAATTGTTAGTAGTAATTAAAATTCTTTGGGGGCTGTTAACTGGTGATATGATTGATTTGTTGTTTATCAAGGGTCCTGAGGTTAGAAGTGGCGATGTACCCCAACCGATACAGCTTAAAGAGGGACAAGAATTTAATTTTACCATCAAAAGAGGAGTTAGCTCTGAGAATACCGTGAGTGTAAACTACGACGACTTTGTGAGTGATGTGGAAGTTGGAGACATACTGCTGGTAGACGGTGAGAAGATTTCCATTTTGATGTTCATGTATCCGGATTTTGTCGTTTGTTTTAGATTCTTTGTTTTGAATGCATGGTGGTATAGTTAGGAACCATTAAAATGAATAGTTAATAGGCAATATTTTTATCGATTTCCTCTTAAAATAGACAAATCTTTGTCATTAATCCTCTTTGTATTCGCTGGTGACGCGTGTTTGTTTTAGATTCTCTGTTTGGGATGCATGGTGATATACTTAGAAACCGTTAAAATGAACCGTTCTTATAAAAGATGCAATGATTGTTATCGATTTCCTCATGTAATAGACAAAATCTTTGTCGTTTATCCTCTTTGCATTTGCTGGTCACGTGCGTTTGTTTTAGATTCTCTGTTTTGAATGCATGGTGGCATAGTTAGAAGCCGTTAAAATGATTTGTTCTGATAAAAGATGCAATAATTGTCAATTTCCACTTGGAATAGACAAAAACTTTGTCGTTTATCCTCTTTGCGTTTGCTGGTCACGCGCTTAACGTGTTTGATCCATTATTGTCAAGTTTGTACTTTTATATGTAACTTAATGTGTCGCTTTATGTCTCTAAATGCCAGGTGGAATGATGTCTTTAGAGGTGAAATCAAAAACACTTGATTTGGTTAAATGTGTAGTAGTTGATGGTGGAGAATTAAAGTCAAGGCGCCATTTGAACGTACGTGGCAAAAGTGCAACTCTGCCATCGATAACAGGTTATTTTTCTGCTTTAAAGGTGCAACTTTGAAGTTTTACTTACTCGAGCATGTTCTGTCATGTTCAATATTATTTGTTAATATAATATCTAATTGGTGTACTTCATGTTTACAGACAAAGATTGGGAAGATATCAAATTTGGGGTGGATAATGAAGTGGATTTTTATGCTGTCTCTTTTGTGAAGGATGCTAAAGTGGTCAATGAGTTGAAATCTTACCTGAAACGTAAGAATTTCATAGTTGATCTATTTAAAGTGTGGAGGGTGTATATCTGCTCTTTTAACTCTATTCGATGCCAACTCTCTCTTGCAGGCTGCAATGCAGACATTCATGTTATTGTGAAAATTGAAAGTGCTGACTCTATACCAAATCTTCACTCAATACTTTCCGCTTCTGATGGGGTTTGTTTCTATTATATTGATTCGTGTAAAATGTGTTTATCGTCTGAAAGAAAAGCAGAACTTGTAGAGTGATTTTGCTGTCTGTGATTTTCAATTGAACCTTATCTGTTCTTATGAACATTATAGGCAATGGTTGCTCGAGGAGACCTTGGGGCTGAACTTCCGATTGAGGAGGTCCCTCTATTGCAGGTAAATTTTAATTGTTGATCTATGTCTGAGGATCCTATGCATTCAATAGACAATAGTGTTATGTCTTACCCTGACCAGTAAAGTTTAGATTCTAGGATTGATATCATTTTCCATTGCATTAATAATGGCTTATGTTGTTGTTATTCTAACAGGAAGACATCATCAGAAGGTGTCGTAGTATGCATAAAACAGTAATAGTGGCAACAAACATGCTTGAAAGCATGATAAACCACCCCACACCTACCAGAGCTGAAGTTTCCGACATTGCTATTGCTGTTCGAGAAGGTGCTGATGCTATTATGCTTTCTGGAGAAACTGCACATGGAAAGTGAGTTAACTTGGCTAAAATTATCATTTTGTTTGTTGGGCCTTTCAATAGCATGGTTGAAAACAAATATTGGAAATTTGTTGGCTTTGTGTGGTGCAAAGCTCCAATGAGAAGGCATCTTACATTTTCTCAGATGTGCTGGTCATCCAAATGGAGACTTCGTCATCATTAAGAATATAGGACCTCAACTGCTTTAATTTCTTTAAAGAATTGTTGACTTAGCTGGTCCATTCATATTAGGTTCTGATATTTATATATCTCTTCTCGTTTAAGATAATTTAATTTAATCTCACATTTATCTCTTCATATTCTTTCATTAGTTTCTACATTTGTAACTGATAATTCCGTACATAAAAATGACTGAAGGTATCCGATCAAAGCTGTTAAAGTTATGCATTCTGTGGCGTTGAGAACTGAATTAAGTCTTCCAGTCAGCATGTTGCCTTCAGTTCATTTTAGCTCTTACAAGGTAATTGGCTACATATCATTTAAGGTTGTGTGTGTTTCTATGTTGCCTTAATGGTTATGGATATTTCACTTTGGGCTGAAGGTTTTATCCTTTCTAGTTCCTTTATCTTTAAATGTCTAGTGCTTTTTTATCAAATCCTTTTTCTGATTTTGCTTTCTTAATCTGACCACTTTAAGGGCATTCTTTTGCAGAATCATATGGGTGAAATGTTTGCTTCCCATTCCACAACCATGGCTAACACCCTTAATACGCCAATCATTGTCTTTACAAGAACAGGATCCATGGCTATACTCTTAAGTCATTATCGTCCTTCCTCATCAATCTTTGCCTTCACAAATGAGTGAGTTTTAGTGGCTCTAGCAAATAAACTATTCGTTTCTTATTGGTAAACAGTTATTGTATCGTGTATGTTGGCATCATATACATTGTAGTGCACCGCTATTCTAGTGAAGATATTCCTGACAATTTTCTGTACAGATTAATTGCAACTGTGGTTAATGAAGGAAAGTTTGATTAGGAATGATTTAAATGAGAACTCATTTCCATTTCCCATTCTCATTTTGGTGCCATAATTTTCATTCTTGGCAGGGAAAGAATTAAGCAGAGACTGGCACTTTATCAAGGCGTAATGCCCATTTTTATGCAGTTTTCGGATGATGCAGAGGAGACCTTCTCCAGAGCACTCAAGCTGTTAATGGTTAGTAACAGTTTCTTTTGTTAAGCAGAGCCTTTGCGAGCCATTGAATGTTTCTTGAATTGAATTGGATCATCACTTCATACTATGGTTAAGCATTTTTCTCATGCATTTTTTCAATGCATTAGGACAAAAATTTGGTGAAGGAGGGACAGAACGTTACTCTTGTCCTGAGTGGAGCGCAACCAATCTGGCGTCAGGAAACCTCCCATTACATCCAAGTTCGAAAAGTCCAAGCATAATTTTATGTTGTGAAGAGTGAAGACTCTTTTCTTGTGTTAGAAGTTACTTGGTATACATGATAGACATAGGGTTTTAAGTTCATCCCAATGTTGTAATCTTTGACAGAGAAACAGTTAGAATTTCTTCTCTTCTTTTTGGTGGGTAAAGGAAAATGTAAACACAAAATCAAAATCTAGTTTTGTCCTTCTGTCCAAATGAAATCTAGTTATTAGCTTAAATTTTCGAACTGAAGTCTGACTATCAAAATTTTTTACTTGTATGAAACATTTAACAGAAATTACAGCATATTGCAGACCTGGGATGAATATTCATGTTCGGTCTGCACTGCAGTTCTGCAGTAGAAAGCGCGACGAACGTAAGTAAAAATGATCTATACTCAATAGAAGGAAAGGGGCACTTTTCATTAATGATGATCAAGATAGTAGCTCTCTTCTGCAGAGAACATACTGTAATTTACAAAGAAGATACAAATTATCCAATTAGAATAGCCAAAGGAGCACATATGTTAATTCCTGCCTCTATCTGCTCTCTGACTCATAATCTAAGACAGAGAAACTGTGTTAGATTGATGGGAATTTAAGAGAGTTGAGAGGAAAAATCGTTTCTCTCTCAGAATACCCACTTTTCTTTTCTTTTTTTCAACATAAAACCCTCGACAAAGTGCTGGTGACTATATATGCTCTATTTGCCCCAATCCCTTCTTATTGTTTTTCTTATATATACCGCTTATTATATGTTTTACATCACATTTTGAGGCTACCTTGCTCTTCATTTTCTTCAGTTTTCCCTTCCAGCTTGATACACTTGTACCACCGGGCGCATGCTATGTAGACAGCCAAGTCAATTGTTGTTAGGCCAGCTAAAAGGAAGTAAAACCTGTCCAAGTGACCCTTGTTGAGGTTTCCAGGGATCCATCCAGGCATGTGATCTTCAGTTGAGATCTTCATAACCATGGTGACAAGCAAGCTACTGACATAGTTCCCTAGAGAAATCGATGTCATGCAAAGGGCGCTGCCGAAGCTTTTTAATCCATCTGGTGCCTGTGCATTGAAGAATTCCAGCTGACCAACATACATAAAAACTTCTGATGCTCCTATGAAGGCGTATTGCGGAACTTGCCAGAAGATGCTTAATGAGCTTGAGCCTTCACAATGGGTGCAGTCTTTGTTGGCATACTTTAGTCTGTAAATTTCCACAATTCCTGCTGAAACCATTGCCAATACGGCTATAACAAGTCCAATTCCCATTCTTTGAAGCTCGGTAAGTCCTCTTGAACCCTTTTTCCTTATCCTTCCCACCAATGGATCAAGAACTCGTCGGTAAAGGAATATGAAAAGTGCAACACTGAGAATGTCAAAGCTTGACATGCTTGCCGGTGGGATCTTGAAGTTTGAGATAGTAGTCTTCATTGCAGCGCCTTGCTCAACGAAGAGAGAGGCCATTTGTGTGAAAACAACTGAGTAAATAATGGTGCATAGCCAAATTGGGAGTAGTCTTAAAATGCATTTAACTTCTTCCACTTGTGAAACAGGGCAAAGTTGCCATGGGCTGTAATTACCCTTCTTTTGGTCATCAACATCTTTTGTTGTCATGTATGCTGCTCTGTCCAAGAACCTAACACAAGACCAATTAATAGTAATTAGCATTTTGTTTATAATATTGCAATTGGTTTAATTCCAAACTTTGGGTTATGTTTAAATATTTACTTGAATTCATCGGTGTGGAGAATTTTTCTGTTGCCGCCCATGGAAGACTCATTTCCATCCCCATCAAATAAGTCATCTGCATCAGGTGGCATGTCAATGCTGCATTTCTTCGTCGCTGCAACTATGACTTGAGAGAATCTGGAAAGAGGGTTTCCACTTGGCTTGAAATGCCGGTACCTTGTTGTTCCGGCAAGAAACAAGACAAGTGCTGCCAAGGCAGAACCAGCAGAGGCCCAAAATCCAAGTGCCCACATCCCTTCATCCTCAAAATACCCCAAAACTGTATTAGAGAAAAGGGATCCAAGGTTCAAAGCTAGGTAAAAGTAGCTAAAAAAGGCCACTTTTGAGTGCCCTTCCTTAGGGTCTTCTTCATCAAACTGATCTGCCCCAAATGTAGCAATATTGGGTTGATACCCTCCATTTCCTAGGGCAACAAGATAAATGGAAAGGTAAAACATGGCAATCTCCAAGCCTGAGTGTGACTTGCATGGAGTTTCCTCATTCCCGCAGCCTTTTGGTCTAATCAAGAAAATATATGATGATAGCGATAGCCACACCAAACCCTGCATGACATAAATACATACAAAGTCAAAATCCAAGACGAAGTTATAATTTTACTCTGTTTTTGCAGGGGAGCCCTAGAATGGAAATATTGGGAACACTATATAGTTGCTTACAATAACGAATATGACTTGAAAGATGGCACAAGTTTTGTATCTTCCCCAATAAGAATCGCTGAGGAAAGCACCAACAAGGGAAAAAATGTAAACAGTTCCAGTCCATTTGCTAACATTATTAGCAGCCTCAGCATTATCTTGCCCTAGCACTCTCGTCAGGAAAAGCACCAAGTTCACTCCAACTCCGAAGAAAGCTAGTGTTGCCAAACCTTGATTCACTGGTCAATTCATTACAAAAAACAAAAAGAATTACATTAATGAAAAACTTGGATATTTTCGAAGGAAAAGTTAAGATAATTACAGATTGAGATGCATACCTAGCTAGTTACGTAAGGAAACAAAGCCTAATAACTATAGGGAGTGATGTTTAAAAAGGTTGCTTTAAAATTCTCTTCTAGGCCGTCAATTATTTTAGTCAGATTTCATTAAATCCCTATAGATAGTATCTAAATTCGTCTATAAATCAAACACCCCAAAGTAATAAATGGTCAATCAATTTCTTTTCCATGTGCAAAAATCTTAGCTTAACTGTTTAATTATTAGTATGAATTTGTAAATATGCATGTGCATTTGATAGCACCAAACTTAGCAACTCGAAAAGTACACGCATAAAGTTGTGGACAGACCCTCATGAGTTCTAACAAAAATCAGAGTTCAAGTAATTGAAACCGAAACCCAAAAAAAAGGATAAAAAGGAAAGAGCAATATTAGCAAGTAATTATAATTAGCAGCTAAAAACGTGTCCACCTTCATTTTCCAGCTGCAAAGTCTCTTTCTTAATTGCTTCAAGTGATTTGTCAAGTCACTGAACTAATTATTTTTTTAGTGTCAGGTTCAATGCACGTTATCAAAAAGTGCATGCCTTAAATTTGCTTTTGGTACTATATAATATATATAGTACTAATATATAATATATATATATATATCATAATATATAATATATATAATAATCAAATTGTGATCATCTTTAAAACATGCATCCAATAAATTCGAAAATGAAACTAGAAGTCTAGAACTAGAACTAGAAGAAGTCGATTTAATCAATCAATTGGGTTTTAGTTTCGGCAGACAGCGACAGAGATGATTTCATTTGATTTAGAGACTCGACTAGGTGAAATTAATTTGGGGTTTGCTTTTTTTTTTTTTTGGGTATGTAAAAGACAGAAGACACGTGGCAAGAACCCAGGTCATGCAAGAGGGGGTGATTATACTGATTACGTGTCAGGCATTACTTTCTCTAAAATTGCATGCTCTCTCTCAATTTGTGTCTCCTTTTGGTTTGCATGTCGTTTAGGAAAAACTAGGGAAACAGTCTCCAAACCAAACTTCTAACCCCTAATTGCTGATTGCTCCACTACGAAAACATGCAACCACAACTCCAAACACTTGTTTTTTGTTTTTCACTTAACCTTTACACGTTTCTTCAACATTTCTATTTGTCTTTTTCTTCATTTCTGGAAACCCAAAACTCTGAGCTTCTTCCCTTTCCTTCCACTTTTCTCCTTTTGATAACTTATCTTAAACAAGCTCTCTGCACACATTATTTCTCTTTCTCTAGAAGTATCATCCTTCCCTCTACCTAGGTTATAACTAGCTGCTTATAACTATATGATAATTAAACGGTTAATCATTTTTCATCAATTTAATAAGGGACAAAATGATGTATATATATTCTTTAGTGCGTTGGGAGTAAGCAAAAAGATAGGGTAATAATTAAGATAGAGATTTTCCCCATTTTTATTTCATCCATGACATTAATTATGTATGAAAATAATGGAAAAAGGCTTAAAAGGATTGAAATAAAGATTGGGTGGTCAAATTTGGAGAGCTTACAGAGAATGATAATTCCAGCAGTCCATGATCCTGATTTTGTTTTGATGGCAGGGCGGCCATGCCAATCAACAGTTCCATCTTGAGTGCATGTTGCTTCTTGTTCCTCTTTCAACTTCCCCTGCTTCAAAAAAAATAAAAAAAAAAGAATAATACAGAGTAAGTAAATTATATATCCATTATATATATCTTAGTATTCAGAAATGACAATGGCATTTCATAAATATATATCTATGTTTATCATGTCTTTGCTTCATTAATATACTTAGTACTAGTATATATATAAATGATTTATTTTAATTTCTTGCCCTTTTACATAACAAGAGTCAAGAGATGAAAAGATCATGAAGAGGATATAATTAATAAAAAAGAAAAGATCAGGAGATTAATAAATGCTTGATCTTTTTAATATAGTTCACAATCTTTTGAAAGTAATAAATTTAAAAAGTAGAGCCTAGCTTGTTCCCTTAGCTCCTTACTACTAACCTCCTTACACACCTCCAAGCAATCCATTGAAATTTCTTGAGAGAAAAAAAGAGAAATTTGGTGGTGTAATGCAGAAGATGAGAGCAGGGGAAGAAGGTTTAAGAAAGAAGAAGATTATGGAAGAGTTGAGTGTAGGGGAGTTTGGGAGAAGAAGGATGACAAAGGGTGTATAAATAGAGAGTGGGAAGGCCTCACGAACGGTGGAGATTTTTTGGATGGTAAAAAGAGGAAGAGTCCACATGGGCCAATTAGCCAAATCATCACACTAATATTATAAGATACAACATGTTTGGACTCAGACAGTGATGTGTAAACTGAAGCCTTTTTGTGTGTGTTCCTTTTTTTGGTTTTTGGGGATATGGAATATTTGTTTAACATTGTATATAGATCATTTATTTATTTATTTTTTTTCTGAAATAGTTTAATTTGGGGCAGGGTAAATTATTCTATATCCAAGTCAGACGACCTGTCAATCATTTGGAATTTACGATCCATTGGACTTTTATTTACGGATTTTCCAAACTTATCGATAAGAATCTATATGGTGACTCGAATTCGGGTATATCCGACCACCACAATTTCAAGCCTTTACCACTTTGACGAACTCTATTCATTACATACATAATCTAATCTCTACCATGATTTGTAATTGGACTGATGAACAGGTTTTTTGTTTTTTTTGGGTTTTTGGGTCCCTCTCTCCCAATATCAATGATGTGTCTCTGATCAATGGCTTTGCTGATATTTGATATTGACAGATTTGAGACAGTTACCTGAAATGGTTTTCCAATAATTTCCTGTGTTTTGGGTTACACATATGAAAAGCTCTTTGCTAGTACGATTTGGTAATTGGTCCTAACTTAATTATAATACACACATTTTTTCCAACTCCCACAAATAGAAAACTTTCAGTCTCAAATCATTTCTTCTCACAACTTACAAATCGGTATATATGCTTTGACTTCATTACATGTTTTCCGGTAAATAATTTTGATTTGGTCGGCGTTAATAATCAATGATTTCAATATCATAATGTTGAACCAGCATTCTTTTAAGGTAACAAGGAATAAATTCCATCATCAAGACGAAAGCTTGTTGTGGTATATGTAAATGGGCATTTGGTCTTGGAATACAAGTTTCGTACATGAAAGGTAGGGAGGAGTTTACTTAGAAAATTTGAGTTCCGAATTTGAAGGTTAAAATCTCTTTTGAGTGAATTCCAATATATTTTTTTTAAGGCAATAAGTTTTATTAAGGTACAAAATTGGTAATTTGTAGAGAAGATACATAACTTCGAAGACAAAAGAGCAATAAATAAAAACAACCGATTTAAAACTAAAACAAACTCAAGAGACACAAAGAAAAAAGGAACAACAACACCAAAAGATATAAAAACACAAGTAAAACAACAACCTAACAAGATGAACCTGATGTAACCTTGTATAACTCGAATAAATTCCCATCTTTGAAACTAAGTTCAGGGGAATTTCACATGTATATTAGCGATTGATAGTAAATTTTTCTAGTGAATTAAGTATAATTGATCACATGTTTTGATGTGAATCCAAACAATTTTTCTTTGCCACACAAAATTAGTTACGAAGGATATGATTCCGAAAGAATCATCCCCACAGCTATAAATTGTCTTCTTGAAAATGAAAACACAAGATCATAGTATAGCTATATATAGTTTCTCTCCTTATAGTGGAAACAAGGATATGCAAGTTTTTGACATATACCTCTATCTACTCTTAAAAAGTGAATATTATGATTAAATTATTGTAGAATTATATGCTAATAATTCAACTTCTTTTAAGACTTTCTAGAATTCAATTTTGGATGCTTAATTAGACATTCTCTTGACATCCTTAATATGCTGCTTAACTAATATCCCTTATTTATGCTCTTCCAATGCATATAATTACATTTTCTTTATCCTAAAATAATATTCCCTGATACGAATAAAGGAATCAATTAGTTAATTCAAAATACCCCACTAGATCTCATGGCCATCTTTTTTTTTTTCGTATACTTCTGAGGAAGATCAGAACTGAGAAATTAACAACTAGTAAGTCAGCAGATAATGATATTGCCTATATGAATTATTGGAATCTGAATATAAATATGTAGTACTTTGATTATTAATAATAATTAAATTAATTAATTAGTTGCTTTCACAAAGGTTTGATTCTGAATTAGTACTAATTCTGGCCACTGTCACCAAATCCACGTCATAATTAAGACCATATATGAAACCAAACTTAAAAAAGGACATGGGTTATGTCGTTTCTTGGTTAAGATTTTTCCCTTGGATGCTAAACTTAGAAAACATTCCCAACTTTATTCATATGAAACACGTACGGTAGATAATTAATAATAATTAATAAGGTATAGCTTATATAAGATCACTTAATAATATTTTCCTAACAAAAAAAACAAGAATATTGTACACAGGGCATGCAAATTGCATAATTCTTTTGCATTAACAAGCATGAATTGGAGGATTTGTTTTGATGGAAAGCCTTGTAATCTTTCATCAAATAGATTCGGGACCAAACGTGCATTTTTTTTCCCAACATCGTACGTGTTAATTATTCCTACTGATAAGACTTATAGGTTTTTTGCTCTTGAACTATAACGTCAAGGACATTTTAATTGCTACATGAACTTCTCAAATTGAGGATAACTTACCCCAAATTGTGACAATTTACACCATGAACTTTTCAAATTGAGGACAATTTGCGCAAAGTGTCCCTAGCCCCATAGTTTAGGGGGCAAAAAGGTAATAAGTTATGAATTATTTTGTTAATATAAGAGGAAAAATTATCAAAATTTAACTGTTTTGCAGCCAATTTATTTGGTTGTAAGATTCCAAATTATAGTATTCATCTTGAACTTTTTTTTTCTTTTGGTTCTTGAATAAGTCTTTTAATTGCTGTCCGAATTGAGCTAGAATTATTAAGAACCTCAATAATTAGGGAGGGATCAAAATCTTGGAAACGAATTAATGAATGCAAAACCAACTAGACTCAATTCCTCATCAGAATAAGGATCTCTCAATAGTAGTAGCTAGCTAGTTATACTTATACCAATAAGCAACCCTTCTCCTCATATTTCTTTTCTTTCTTTGGAATTTGAAGTGTTTCATACATACTTCTACTTATATACATCTCTGGATGGATACAGTTAATCAATAATGAAAACCGTTCACCAATTTCAAGCCATATTTTATTAAACGTTTTCTCTTTTTGTGCTTTACAGAAGATATTTGCCAAGAAAAATTGTGTGAAAGAAAAAAAAATTTAAAAAGGGAAAGAAACTGCCCTTTTCTCCTTAGTTGTAAAGTACACTGTTGTACAAACTACGAAGTGCAATCCATATGGGCATATGTGCTTCATTCACAGTTTTGCTTGTTAATTAATAATATATACCTTTATTTTTATTTTTATTTTTATTTTTATTTTTATTACTTATACTTACTTACTTTACTTACTTACTTATACTTAATAACTTACTTACTTATATATATACTTATTTTTTTTTACTATGCATTGATTCTTTTCACACTAACATTTATCTAAAGGTGATTGGTTAGGAGAAAACCAATATATATTATTATATATTTGGAATTCCAAATAAACCTTGAATTATATTCAAATAATAATTATTTGAATATTAGAATTCTAAACCATATTTCCTTTCATTTAACTTAATTGCTATTACATAAGATAAAATTTTACTTTAGAATTAAATTACTTACTTTCGATCATAAATTGAAAAACCCGACACGAATACACGGTATAAATATCTAGTTACCGAATTTATTTTTGAGGAAAAACAGCTAATATTAGTTTTTTTATTTATCTATTTTTACTTAAGGGTTCATATTTGGATCACGTGTGAAATTCTAGGATATTAATCTCTCTTTTCCTCATCATCATATCTTAGCTGTAGTTCCTTATAATTTTAGATTGAAATTACAAAAGGATAGGGATTAATTAAGAGTCAACTTATAAAACCTTACAAAATTAAAAATCGATTTTAATTCTTAGTTGGTCAAAAATATCATAATTATTTCATTTGAGCCGCACATGTATATATATCTGTTGAAAGTAAAACAAATGCCTAAGGACATTTTTACAACTCATGATGATAATGATTTTGATGTTAATCTTCCTGCTGCTGTGTCATGTGTTTTGATCCCTTATATTAGATAAAAACTCCAATTCAAGTCCTAATCTTTTTCCCTTATCACTTTTAACCTATATGTTTTTTAAAAATCCTATATATATAATTTTTTTTTATTTTTAGAAAATTAATTAACAATAGGCAAAGGGAAAACAACTGTTAAGCATGACCTAACATCCATAGCAATATGCCCAAAAGGAAAAAAGGGAAAACAGACAAAACTTTTACTATTTAATTAATTAGATCAATATATTTGTTCATCAAAATAATATGGTGGCTCCATTAACAAATTGCAAATTAGATGGTAAAGGACAAAAAATATGTCACAATCCTGGCAAAGGGCATGGTGGCATTTTCCTGATCTCTAGCTAGCTATACCCAAATGTTAATAAATATAAATATATTAATTTTTTGGTTCAACAAAGTTCCAGCACAATTCCACCAATATAAGTTGGCAAAGAAAAAAACAAAAATGGCAATTAAGTTAAGTAGGTGAAATTAACTTTCCCCATATTCATTCCCCCTTCCTTGAGGCTTCTTCTGCAGCAGCAGAGAGTTTTTATAATTTTACAGTAATTATAGCAAATTGCAAAGATGAAATTGAAATCTGATAGTGAAATGCAATTGCTCCTATATAATTTCTCTCCACTAACTTATCAATCTGACGACATACACTATAAAAAATGGATCCTACTTTTATATGAATTTTAATAATTTTTTATATGGTATATATATATAAAGGGTGGCTTATCATCCATGGTCATAATTTCATAGCTTTTTTTAATAAGAAGAAATAAAATATAATTAAAGGGTTTAATTATATATTATAATATAATTAGTCTGCGAAAGAGTCAGATCCCACTTGTTTAGAAATTTCAAAAAACATCAACGTCGTTACCAAATTAATGGAGAATATATCCATTCAAGTAAGAGATTTGATGGTATGCATCAGCAGCAAATTAATAAAGGCAGACAGTGACCTGATTTAATCCTTGTTTATAAGCATATTTCTAATATTTCATTGGTTTGTAGCTGTGTGGTGCAATTTTATTAATTTCAATTCTATGCTAAAATTAAACTTCAATTTGATTAATTTCTTTTTTGCCAATCCACCTGTTTCACCATAAGAAAAAGTCAAGTCTCTGTTTAGTACCTTATATATTATATATACAGTGAAAATGCAAATCTTCAAATTCACTTATCAACTTGTCAACAATTTCTGTCTGTCAAGTCAAAATAATCAAGAGAATCTTCATTTGATTTCTTCTCTAATATATATATTGGCTGGTTTATGGTGGGATCATGTCATTAGATCTCTTAATTATGAAAAACTAATTAAATGAAAATTAGGTAATATATGATATGCATCCGAGTTGTTAGTTCAACTGCTGAGTGCATCGTTTTTAAACTGTGAGGTCATGGGTTCAAGTTAGTTAATTTGTTAATTTACCATATAAAGAAATTAAGAATTATTCTGATTGTAACGGAATTTTATTGTACATCTAAAAAAAGTCATATATGATATAATTATACATAATGATAAGATTATAAAGAAACTAATTATGGGTATTACGACCTTCCTCAAAATTTTTCTAATCATACATTTTTTCTATTACTAGCTGTCATGACTTAAAAACCAATGACCTAATAATTAACCAATATTTTTGTGCAATCTTTCCTATTTTCAGTCCATTTTGCACCACAAGTTCTTTTAAAAAATGGGTATCATCTCTCCTTCATATATAGAGTATTTATTTATATTTATATCTTTTCTAAAAACTTTAGTTGGTTCAAAAAAGAGTGGATATCGGCCATTTGTGCTGTAACTAAGCAGCTTGGGATGACTAGATAATAGATTTTGAGCACTAAAAATTATGCGCATGCTTTTCTTCCATCAGCAAAATCTATATTTGGATACAGCTTGAACCATAAAGGGAAACACAATCAAATTTAAGATGTACTTCTTACTACTATTTCTTAAGTAATTTGATTATATATATT
The DNA here is from genome assembly GCA_001974825.2 of Corchorus olitorius. NCBI lineage: Eukaryota > Viridiplantae > Streptophyta > Magnoliopsida > Malvales > Malvaceae > Corchorus > Corchorus olitorius. The sequence continues at coordinate 129,502 of AWUE01016288.1, read as the reverse complement.
TGGTTCATAATTAACAAATATTTTAACTCTTAATGGTAGACAATGACTTGACTTAGCCACTAACATGGAAGTAATATATAGCATGCCCATTGAGACTTAATCAGCTCTTATTTGTTAGGTCATTTAGCTTTAAGCAAATCAAAAAATATTATATATAGAAATCAATTATATAATGTAAAGAATTACTTTATATTCTCCCTATTTCACCGAGGATCAGCTGATATAATGATGATTGATGAACTTCAAAGGGCAAAAACGTGTATATCAAGTAAATTCGATATGGATATGGAGGCACCATTAATTAATTATTATACATTAAAAGAAACTTATAATTAGTTAGAATTTTGCTTATCAATCTATCCCAAATATGGAGGCTATATTATGTGTGTTTTACTTTTACATTTTTATAAAACAAATGAGGTATTGTTGTTGATAGAGGAGTAAAAGTAAATGATGTCATAGATCATAAATACTAGAAAATGGATTATTTCCTTTCGACTCAATTGAATGATTGCAAAACTTTAGGTCATGATATGACACTAGAAATATTACTATATATATTTATTATTATATTACGTGTTTATTTGAGGATATATAGGATGATGGATGATACCATATGTACTTACTTTCATACACAGATCTTCATCTAATCAAATCTAATCTCACACCCATCATCCATCTTTTTTTTTATATATAAACTCAATATTAATCCGATCTAAATGATAGGTAATTATTTGATACACCGACGGTGTAAATTTTGGAATCCACAAGCGGGTTGTGGAGTTGACACATGTCCATTTTCAGAATTAATTAAATTTTAAATATTTCAATCTAATCCATAGGGGACATATGTCACCCTTCAAGACCCGTTTGTTCAATCTGCTAAACTCACTGACGGTGTATTATATATAAACCCCTAAATGATTAGCATTGGTGTTTTAGGGTTCATGAAGATTTTCAAATTAATTAGGTCCAACAGCTAGTTTTAACATATTAATTCCGACCTAATCCTAAACTCGCTTGCATGGAATCATATTATAAATTAGCCAGATGTTGTATTTGATTAAGATATTTGATTAATTCTATTAAGCGTGGAGTTTATACATGTGACGAATTATGTATAACCCTTGATAATCATTCTAAAAAAAGAAAACTCTTAATGCGGACATCAATATTCGTGTGATCATTAGCCTCCTTGCCTTTTCAGTTTTTGATTAATTATAAGTAGTAGTAATGTTTTTGAAGGAGTATTAATTAGTTTTTGTATTTTTTTTACTCCTCCGTTCCGAATTAAATGGGTATATTAATATTTTTTTAGGTCAAACAAAGCCATTTTTGATAATTATTTATGAAAAATTTATATACAATTAAAATTTTAAAAAATATATTTTGAAAAATTTAAGTTTTAAATTTTCCAAAGTTTATTTTTAAAAAATTTTAAAAATTATATTTTTATAATAATTAATGATCAAAGATGGTTTTGTTTGACCTAAAAAAATCAAATGTGCCCATTCAATTCGGAACGGAGGGAAGTAGAAGTTTTTGTTGTGTTAGACTTGGTAGGTAATGGTATTAATTTAATTTTTTTTTAAATGAGTTGGATCCGACAAGACAAAAACTAGCTAGTAATAAACATACATGTCCAAAAGCAAATATTAATAGTAAGCTCATGAAGTTCTATGTTCACCAGAAAAAAAAAATTAAGCTCATGAAGTTAATCAAAAAACACATGATTCTCTTGATTTCCCTTAAAAATAAAAATAAGAAATGAAGTAGAGTATAATATTCATTTTCCAATTTTGAAATCGTATAATATTCCAAAGAATTGAATCAAAATCTTTCTCTTTCCATCCACTAATGAATGTTTAAGGAAAACAAAACACATAGGAGAGAAAAACAAGAAACAAAATACCTAATATACGGCCAAAACACAAACTTATAATCTGGTGGAGAACTCGACTGGTGAAGAAAACACTCATGAATTTATTTTTTTTTTATCCCATCCGGTTTTGATTAATCCGCGACATTTTTTTTATCCTATCCGGTCTTGATTAATCCGGATCCGATCTATGTTGCGTATCTGGTTATGGTGGGTGAGTCTCCCAACATGGGGCAGTTGCGTACGCAAGGTCTCAGGTTATGGTGGGTGAGAGTCTCCCAACATGGGCAATTGCATATGCAAAGTCTTGAATCCGAGACCTGCTTAACCTGGAACAAGCCGCTTATCACTTGATCCAACCCCTTATTGGTACACTCATGACTTTATAATTAACTTTAAATTGCATAATCAATTAATTCATGGTGGATTATTCTCTCAGCTTTTTCGTCTTTGAATTTTTCATTATATGATCATCTACACACAATTAAAATTTCCTTCTTTCCAAATCCCCATCTCCGTCGTCGTTTTCTACTTCAACTTTTCACTTTAGCTTACTAAGCGTTGATGAAGAAAGCCACATTAATTAACATTGGGAGTTAATTAATTAGTTTTAATCTATAAACTAGGGCTTTCCACCAATCTCCCTGGAAATTTGGCAAAAAGTGTTGCTAAAGCCTAAAATGTGGACAAAAGAACCTGACTAAGTTACCACTATATATGTTTATGTTACAACATCTGGAACCAAAAAAAAAAAAAAACCATGAACTCGATTTTGTTTGGAAAACTAGAAAAACAAGTTACTTTTGTGTGATTTTGTCAAGTTTGAGAATGAGCTGTATCATTATGAATCAAAAGGGGATTAGTAATTATAAACAATTCACATTAATTTCACACTATCTACATATATAATTGATAATCAAATCTTACTTTTCAAACTGCAAACTGAAAGATTATGCACTTAATCATTAGTTCTTTTTTTTTTTACCATCAACAAAGGAATTTCATTAAATAAACAGAAAATTTACAAAAGATCAAAAACACTTGTATCAATATTAAGAACAAACAAACTTGCCTCCTGATAACAGGTGTGGATTACAACTAATGGAGACAAGATAAACCATATGGAGATCTATTGACCCATCATTAGTTCAAGTGCGATATGTTTAGTTACATAAGATTAGAGATGACAAAGTGGGATTGAATCATATTTTATTTTGTACATTGGAATTGGACTCAAACTTAAAATGTTTATAGTAGAATTTATACTCTTTAATCTTTATCGCAACTAGAAATTTCTTTTGAACTAATGACAAGAAGTTCCTCTATTAGGACAAGAATATATTACTATACTATACTATATTCTTATTCTTTTCGACCAATTTCATCAAAAACATAAAATGTTTCCAAATCCAAAAATGGTATACAACTTTTGAGGCTAAATTGCAATTGATTTTGGGCCGCCTTTTTAACATATCCATGGGCCTTTTTATAAGGCTTGATTAATTAATCAATCAACTTCCTCTCGATTCTTGATTTTAGTTTATTTTTTGCTACTTCGATTAAGATACGATATCAAAAATAAAAAATAAAATAAAATTGAAAAAAAAAACAGAAAGATTCTAACACGTTTGAAAATTTTGGATAATTCTTTTTTTTTTTTCCAAAAAATAACAATTAATTAACGACGTTAACGTAAGGAATGAAGAAATATCTAGAAACGTGTAACAAACGCGGGAAGATAGTCTTATTTTAGACTTTTAGTTTTAGACTTTTAGTAATCAGATAGGGTCATAAGTGTAATTTTGTACATAACGAGAGGTTAAATTTTTCTTATTTATAAGAAGAAAAAAGTGGAGGTCAAATTATCCAAATTTTACCAGCCAAAAAAGAGGTACGATTTTTTTGATTTCTGATTTACGATTTACACCCTTCTTACATAATTTTTTTTCTTGTTTTTCTTTTTTTGTTTGTGGAATTTTTTTTCTTATTTTACTATTGGCTAATCCAAGCATCCGTGTTCCTGATCTTTTTAGGGTTCATCGGAACCCTATGTAATCGGCAATAAAAGGGGTTTTTTTTTGTCTATATTTATGCAAACCCCTATTTTTATTATCTCGTTATATCCGATTTTCGATCCTTGAAAATTTTAGACAATCTAAATAGATTTTTTAAATTTTCGGGTATGGGATTTAAAAATAGGAACTACCCTTTTTTAGATATTTATTGGGGTTGGAAGGGGTGCATTTTGGTGACTGAAAAAGTTGAGATCTTGGGATTTGGGATTACAGATGTGGGTATTTTCTAGAATTTGATCTTTTTTTTATATCAATCAATTGCATCTCATCTGTTGTTTTTCAATTTTTATTTCTTTGTAAAACAGTAGGATGTATTGAAGTTCATTGGCAAATATGTTGACTTTAATTTTAGATTAAGATTCTGTTACTTTTGTGAAGGATTAGCTTTTAGCGTGTGACTCTTAGAATTTTTGTCCTGATAATTCTTCATTTCATTGCCATGCTTTTGTTTTCGTTTCTGGGTTTAAAGTTTCTTGCTTATGAATTTTAGTAATTTTGCATATATAGTATGGCGTGTTATCTGATGAAATCTAACTTAGATTTCAATCTTATTATCAATCTTTTGGTGTGTAGTTGGCATTTTGAGCTATGAATAGGAAGCTTGTTGATGTGCTTAGGTTTTCCAGGGGTTTTCTTTATCTGCCAATATGTGAAATCTTAGCTTATCGAATGTAGAATGACTGGGTACATATTATTCTAGTTGAATGGTCTGGAAAGACATTCTAGGTTGGAAGGAAGCATGAAGAATTTGAAAATTTATCTGTAAAGTGTTGTGTGTAATATGCTTTGTTTATATGCAATCACAAAGGACCTTCTTGTTCATCCCATATGCAGTTGTTTTGGATGCTGTCCTGAATATTTTGGGTTGATAAATGAAATGTCCTTTCTGAATGTAACTAAATGGCCAACATGATGCTTCAAATTCTTGGAATCTTTTTTAATGGTGGATGATCATTTAATCTTTGCTGTGATATGCTATTCTGTTTGTATACTTGGGGACTTTCTTTATCCTTTGATGAAAATCTGATTAAATTTTGGTTTTCAATTGCAGGAAAAAGTTGAAATTATATGGATAGTAAGGTACCTTCTAACAACGTTTCTGAGGAGCTAGCACGCGAGTTGCTTATTGCAATTTCTTATTCTGTGCCAGATTCTGATCTGAACAACGGTCATGCATCTAAAAACATAGATGTTGCAAATGGTACTGCAGTGGCAAATGCAGATGGAGCTGAAAAAATTAGGTCTGAACTGATTTCTATATCCAATGCACAGTCTCCTGAAGCTCAGGTGCCTCCAGTTGTGCTCGGGAACCATGTGGGTTAGCAAGGATTAAAGTTTTAGTGGGAAATTTTGTAACATACAGTGGCAGATGAAACTTCTGTAGAACTTCCTGTCGTCTGAATTTACACCTAATGTTTGTTTGTTTTGTGTGTGACACTTTACATGGCACTGTAAGTAAGGAATCATATTCCTGTACAGACTATGTTGTGATTAAACTCAAACATGTATTTTCTTTATCTGATATTATACTTCTCCACTTGCTTTGTTCACTATTCTTGCTTATTCTGTAATTGGTTTTGCAAGGTTCTATATGTTCCTGAATTTGTTGGTTGCCTTTTTCTTTAATGCTTGTTTTATATGAGAAATTGAGCTGACCAGATTCTTTCACTTCTGGACTATTGTTTTCAAAGTGTTTATACATACTATTTACACATGTGAAGTAAAGTGTGCTCTCTGTTTTCTGATTCTTTTTCATCTTGATAAAATCTTCAAGTAAATATAGTTCTTTTTTGTAGTTCTTTTTGTAGTTTTTACCTCTTGCAGTCAGTACATTTGCATTATGAATTTATGATTGTTTTTTTTTTGGCCAAAATTTTATGATAGTTCATGGCGTTTGATTGGTAGCTCTAGCTATTGTGCTTTACCAAAGTTGTACTAAAGAGATTCCACTAGTTAACAGGTCTTAGTTGTTAGATAGATAGGGACCAAATCTCTTATATCCCCAATATCTCATCGTTCACTTATTAGCAGCCTGAAATGGGATGTTAGTAGGGATTATATAATTTAAAGGTTGTTCTGTTTTGCTGCTGCATGAATTATCTACTATCTTAATAGTTTTTTATTATGTGTAATGGATGAGGAATTTAGGTAACATTATCTATCTTTGCCTTTTCAATTTGCATCACTAAAACCCACCAAGGAGTTGAGCTTATTATTATAAGTTAGGTAACAGATAACACCTGGGTCAATTTTCCATTGTCATGATCATACCATCATGTCTCTGTCGGTATAAAAAAAAAAAAAAACCAACATGTCTCTATTTAACATTTATTTATTTGATTTTTCTGAATGAAAGTAAATGGTTTAAAAAATCAAAGCTTTTCTTTTCTTATAAAAGAAATACTCAAAAATGGGAAGTTTATGTAATGTAAAAGAAAAAAAAGCCCAACCCAAAGCGATTCCCTTGATTACACAACACCGCCTAGATTGGTCCAATTGACCCTTGAGATCCAATCTGGTTTGTCAGGTTCAATTGCCCGCGTTTAAACAAGAAAAGATGTTGGCCAAAAAAAAAAACAAGAAAAAGATTAAAATAAAATTGAGACATCAGACAAGGATTCATTCCTCCATCTATATAATGAAGCATGCAAAGCAGGTTTAGGTTTGAAACCTTGCGTACGCAGCTGTTCCCGTTGGTAGACTCACCCATCATAACCAAGTACGCAACGTGGATTGAATCCGGATTAATCAGAACTCTAGATACCGAATGGGATAAAAAAAGAAACAACAAAAAAATATGGAAACAAGGACGGAACTAAAATTTTTGGTTCAAGGGGCCGAAAGTCTTATATGGTGGTATTGTCGTAGGTTTCTTTTCACTTTGTGATAAACAATGAGCTCTTATGCCATATATACAATGATTCGTCATGTTAATAAGATTCTGTTAATTGAATAAATATTCCTTTATTATCAATGAATAAAATACCGTATCGGAGGCCATATCGGTGAGGCCACCGGTACCCTGTTTAACCGGTTCAACTGGCGATTAAATTGTTTTAGAGATTTTTTTTAAAAATATTTTTTAGTATAAATAAATATAATATATGATGAATTAATCATTAAATAACACTTTGGTGGAGTGGTTAAGTCTTTTGACTTTATTTTAAAGTGTGTTGGGTTCGATTCTTATCATTTGCAATTGTTTTTTTAAAATTTTTCAAAATGAAAAAACTTGACTAAGTTCAAATCGGGCGGTTAAATCGGCAAACCGGCCGGTTCGAGATCAAGTCAACGCCGGTACGTTGACCAAGCATTTTATATACATACTGGTACTGGACTGGGCACCGATTCCCGGTTTAATCGATTGAACCGACCGATCCGACACGGTATTTTATTCACTGTTTATCATACTAGAGTAATTTATATAAAAATTAAAACTTTTTCAATGAAATTTCCTTTCGGTTGAAATGACTAAAAGTTATAATTCAGAGAGTTCTCGAATTTTATACTCTTCATTCTCCGAGATAGTGTATAATGTGTCTAATTTATTGACCACTAGGTTCAAGATATATATATAATTTATGTCTAAGTCCTCCCAAATATTGAACGGACTTACGGGTTTGGACGAGTAATCCATTGGACAGCTCTTATAATAATAATAAAATTGGGCCCATATAGGACAAATTGGGTTAAGTAAACAAAGAGGTTTTTACAAAGTCGGTTATTGATTTTCAAAAAATATGGTATCGTTTCCATTTCCTGTTTTCTATTGCTGATTTTCTGTTTTTGGAAACAAAACAATGAAAACATGTTTGGCAGGTTGTTTCTGTTTTCAAAAATTTTGGAAACAGAAGTAGCGTTTTGAAATAAAGTGAAAGCAAGAATTTTGTGTTTTCATGTTTTTCCAAAACACAAAAATATATTGATGAATAATAACTCACATGCTTTTTCACCATTTTTTTTTTACTTTTTATTTAAAAACATACAATCAGTTTTTATATTCAAACATGTTTTGTTTTTAAAGAATTGACAACACAACAAAAACAAAACGAAAACGAAACAAAAACAAGAAAACGAAAGGATTTGTATTTTGGATAATTGATTCCCAATAGGATTTGTAGAATGTTGTATGTATAAATATGCATGCTCACGTAGGTATCAAATTAATTAACCTAATTAATTAGTGATATTTTCTTTTGTTATTGATCTTAAATTCACAAGCAAGCAGATGGCAAGCATTAGAAGTGTTAGAGAAAGAAGCTTTCAAGATGATGACGACCGATTGAGCAATTTACCAGATGCTATCCTTCATGACATCTTTTCTTTCATTGAAACCAGCTTCTGTGTTCGAACCACTGCCTTGTCTAAGAGATGGAATTGGCTTTGGGCATCTCTTCCGAACCTATTCTTTGATAATAAATACTATAGACCTGAAATTTTCCTCAACTTTGTGCTCCGCGTCTTGTATGGCCGAAATCATGATGTTCCAATCATCAAGCTTCATCTGAGATTGAGTTTAAGCTATGATGATGTCGATGAAAACTTGTGCAGAAACATTGTAGATTATTTAGAGTCTCACGATATCCAACATTTAAAGAAGACGTTTGTAAATTATGGTCTTAAAGACATGCCATAAGTGTTTTCTACTCTTTTTCCTTGTCGATTACTACAATGTCCCTATCTTTTTAAACAACAAATAAGGGTTAAGTCGAACTAGCTCAAATAAGGGATTTGCAAATTCTGTAGAGGCAAAATGCTCCTTCAAAGCCACCTGATAGGATGCCCAATAAACATTAGCCATGTCGCCGACATTTCTAACGTTGAATTGATCCCAGTGTGAGGCTGGGCCCTCAATACAGAATATAGCCACCTTGGGTTTGTATTCCTCAAGAATACCCTTCATCTCCAAATACTGCTCAAATTTAGCAAACTAGCCTTTGAAATCCTCTCTGTTGAATTTAGGGAGATCCATTATGTATTTGGTGTGATAGTATTGGTTTGGCCAAGTGGAAGTTTGGTGTGGGTTTTGGGTCGGCATAAATACCACTTTGCACCCAACTTTTTTATTTTGACCAAAAAACACCTTAAAGTTTTATTGTTGTACCACTTTACACCCTCTGTCCAGTAGGACAAACGGATCGGTCACGGTGTCCAACGTGGCATGCCATGTAGACAAAAAATAACACGTGGCACGTATCCTTTTGTGCATGTGGCATGCCACGTGTCACTTTTTGAAACACATGGCATGCTACGTGTCACTTTTGGGTACACATAGCGTGATACGTGTCACTTTTTTGTACACGTGGCGTGTCACATGTCGCTTTTTAATACACGTGGCGTGCCACATTTCGCTTTTTGGTACACGTGGCATGCCACGTCGGATACCGTGATAGAGCCGTTTGTCATACCGTGACGGAGGGTGCAAAGTGGCACAAAAATAAAACTTTAGGGTGCGTTTTGGTCAAAATAAAAAAGTTGGGTGCAAAGTGGCAGTCCATACAAACTTAAGGGTGTAAAGTGGCATTTATGCCGTTTTGGGTCTGCCAAGGGTAAGTTTGATGGTAAGTTTGTCGGTAAGTTTGTTGTGGGTTTTGTTCTGGCCATGGGGTATTATATTGTGGGGTTGCGTTGTATTGTGGCGCCGACTAAGGAGGAGCTACAGTGGAAGGTTTCGGAGTGGGTATTGAGTTGGTTTTGCTAGGTTTGATTAAGTGGCCATGGTGGGTGATTTGAAGTAGTGGCGAAAGTCTGATAGGGAGAGCTAATATTTGGGGGAACATGCGATGCCCATGGCGCGGTGCATAAGAATGGGATGGTGGTGGTGGCGGAGTCGACCCAGAAAAAGAGGGCTCTATGGGTTTTCAAATGGACTTTTCTCTGTTGATTTTTCACGCCGACAAAGGAAGTGGTCGAACAACTCTTTGATGTCATCCATAAGCTCTATTCGCATTCTGACGACTTGAGTTTTTACCAGATCTTCAACCTCAGAGGTTTCAGTGTGTTCTGGAATGGGAAGCAAGTTTTGGTTTTGCATTTTTGGCGGCCAAGAGGGCGATAAAGATACCAAATATGTTAACACCAAATAAAATTAACAAGAAAATAGGGTAAGAAGCAGATAAGAAAGGGGGAAAGATAGAGAGAAAACTCAGATAGAGAGAGAGAGAGAGTTCATTTCATTATCAAAATAGGCATAATATCCACATTACTGACTCAACATTAATGTGCCCTCAATACCAACAAGGGCACGTGATAATACAACTACCAGACTATACTCAATTACAAGATTACCTCTTGCAATTACATGAATATAACAACAGAGCATAATTTGAAACTAAGTCCTAGATTATTTTTCAACAAGCCTGCAATAAAAAACCCCTTTGCATTCTTAGGGTTTCCGATAAATTTAACATGATTTGAGTGGTAAAAAAAGGAAAAAAAAAGATTATGTAAACAAAAAAAAACCCTTATTATGCCATAAGAATGATCCAAGAGGCCCAAATCCAAACAGATAGAAAAATCAAGTCCAGCTTGTGCCAAATAATAAAAAAAAAATCAAGCCCAGCATTAAGGCCACCATCACATTGCATTTGAATTGAAAGAAATTAAAAAAAAGACAAACCAACTGAAGACGAGCTTGTGGTCCCCTCACAAATAATCAACTGAAGGAGTAATAATGACAGTTTTAAATTCCAACGGTCACAAACCTCAACAAGAAAATATTTTCTCTTTCCCTAAGACAAAAAGGAAAATTATTTTCTCTCAAAGACAAAATCCAACAAAATATATTGATATTTTCTTTCCCAGGACAAAATCGTCAGAAAAAGTCTAGTCTTTTCTCCTTTTTTCCTTTCAAGTTTCTTTGTCTCTTTCTTCATTAATCAACCATTTCCTTTATTAAAATAACCCAAACCCTCAACCTACCATTTCCTTTGACACTTTTTTTTTGTTTCTTACCCTTGAAACAAGAACATGGAAGTAAACTCATCGTCAACTTCTATCCTTGCACAACCTAAAAGTGTCCATGAAAGCCCTACAATCATATCTAAAATCTTCAATAAAGTAGATATCAAATATGTTTTTTTTATTGCATGTGCCATCAATATGCATACAATTGAAATCTTGGAATATGTGAACAATATCACCATGTCAAGTCGAAATAGGAAGGCTTGAAGTATGTACTAACGAAAAGAGAGAAAAAAGGAACAAGAAATTCGGAAACCCTTATTGTTGACATGATTATTGGATAGAGCATAACTGTCCGATTGATAAAAGATGTGATTGAGGCTTCCAAGAAAACCCTCAATTGTTTGAGCTTGTCCTTTGCTCATGGAAGGTTTGGTGCAATCTTGAATTAGAAGGATTTATAATTGAACTCCCTCAAGAAAATCACTCTGCAAAAATCAAATCAAGTTCCTATTCTTGATGGGTTAAAGCACCTAGAGGTGGTATCATTGATTGAGTGCTTTCTTTGTAAAACTCCATTTGTCCTCAATTCTAGTTGCTTGAGAATTATGAGGCTGATTAGATGTAAATTCAAAGAGATTTCAAAATTCTCAATCACTGCAAAGAAAATGGAGTTGCTAGAACTAGAGATGGGGATTGATGATGTTGATCAATCATGTGAAATGCACATGGAAATTTTAGACACCCTTGACACATCAAACCCTTTATACAGATTCAATGTCTATAAACAATGGTGATCACAATTTGCTTTAATTTTAGGGTGACATTTTGCACCATTTGTTGGTTGACATGTGGGATGGTTTTCTTCCCACATCATACCAAGTCTCTATTATATATTCCTGCCAATGTGATGGACTACTTCCTTAGGAGATCTACTTCTGTGCAAGTAAAAACATTTCATGGGAGTAGAAATATCATGTGGGATTTGTAAGACTATTATATAACATTGGCCATAAAAATAGTCCCAAAGCCTGTCTCTCTCCTCATAAATCAATCATTTTCGTCATAAAAATAACCCATACCATTTCCTTTTGACCTCTTTCTGTTTTTTACCCTTGAATTGAAAGAGGAAGATGGCAGTCAACTCACCCTCACCTCCCAATGCACAACAAACTGAAATATGCAATCACGTAGATATCAAACATGTGTTTAGGATTGCACGTGCGGTCAATATGAAAGCACCGAAAATCTTGAAATATGTAAAGAATATCCCATGTCAACTAGAGATAAAAAAAGGCCTTAAGAATGTATTAAGGGAAAAAAAAGAGAACATGAACAACAATAGAATCCCTTATGGTTGACATGGTAATTGGACAGAGCGTAACTTGTCAGACTGATCAAGGGTGTAATTGAAGGTTCCAAGAATACTCAGCTTTGTCTGAGGTTATCATTTGCTTATGCAAGATTGGGTGCAATCTTGAATTTGAAGGATTTGCGCTTGAACTCTCTCAAGAAGATTAGTCTACAGAAATCAAATCAGGTTTTTATTCTTGATGGGTTGCAGCACCTAGAGGAGCTATCATTGATTGAGTGCAATCTTGGTAAAACCCCATTTGTCCTTAATTCTACTTCATTGAGAATTCTACTTCTTTTAATGGGATTAGGATGGTTCATCTTAGCATAATTGCAGATCTTCCCCCCCCTCACTTCTTTTGAAAGAAATCTCTACTCATTCATTGATAGCTTGAAGTCAAGCATTAACATGATCATGAACCCAGAAACCTTAGAGGTTAGATTTTAAACTATGCTTCCTTTTCCTTCATTTGTCTACTTTTTGTTTCACTTCATTTATTAATTTTGTGTGTCAATTAATCCAATCTTAGTAAGAGTTTATTCAACTTTTTGGGCACAAAGAAAAGGAGCCACTTCCTTTCCTAGGCATGCAAGAGCTACGTGTTAGTGATTGCCCACCATCAATTCAGAATTTCCTCACTAATTTTCTTCAAGGTGACTACATCTTTTTTTTTTTTTTGAAAGGCAAGCAGAATAGACTTATATTGCATAGAAAAACAGTAGCAGAAACCGCAAACAAGACCACCAACAAACTAGCTTTCAAGAAGCTAGAGAGTCCAAAACAGAAACTAATACATTAAGTTACATATTTAGTAATCAGAACAAAACAGAGCAGTCAAAGTAGCTCATAAAATCACAGCAGCCAAGCAACACTTTCCAGACTACATCACCACTAAAAGTTGATCTTCTCTCCCAACCCTTACTTTTGCAATAGCTTCTGCAATTTCATTGCATTCTCTAGGCACTCTAACAATGCTCCAATCTTTAATTATCTTCTTCAAGGCCTCAATTCTCAAAATAGAATTACTCGGTTTCCAAGGAGCAGATTCCGGTTGAGAAATCTATTTATAGGCATTCATCGAATCAGTTTCGATGACTAACTTGTGTGACAACACCCATCTAGAAGCCCCATACACAATGAAAGCCTCCTTAATTGCCAACAACTTAGCCTCATTAGAGTCAGCAACACCAATGCTTTTTTAAAACTTTGCTTTAACGATCCCATTACAATCTCTCAACACCCCTCCAATGACTGCATCACCAGGCTTACCTTTATAAGACCCATCAACATTAAACTTTAGTGCACCTTTAACAGGTGGCACCTAAGAGCAAGCTACGCCACCAAGCTTTTTCTAAACAACATCATTCCTTAACAACCATATTGACCACACAACCACAAAAACAACATTCTCCACATATCAATATTATAATGATACGGGTAAAAATTTTGCCATGCACACAAAAAAAGAAATGGAGTCCCCAGGTGGCACCCATGAAATTCCCCACAATGCACACCAATAAGTCCAAACAATCCAGACAATGCGGCAATTAAAAAATAGGTGACTAACCGTTTCCTCATTCGTTCGACAAAAAACACAAGTTGTTACAGTCCACTACATTAAACCCCTTTTGGCAAGCTCAACTTAAACAGCTACCCTCCCTCACAAAATTTGCCACACAAAAGCTTTAACTTTTGGAGGTGCCAAACCTGTCCAAACAAGTTTACAATGGCTAGAACTCCTATTTGAACCTTCAACAACAGCTTTACAAAAAGAGCTAGCTGTAAAACCCCACTATGAGTGAATTTCCAAATCAAGTTATCAACGAATTTTTCGGAAGGGGTAAACTCATCAATAACCTTCAACAAATCCTGCCATTGATTATATTCCCAACCGAAAAGAGGCCTTCTTAAATCAATATTCCATTCCCATACTGACTCGTTCCACCGTCCATAATCCTTAATCCTGCCTTCTTTATTAACAGCCAAAGCAAAAATATGAGGAAATTTCTCTTTCAAAGTAGTGTCCCCATTCCAAGTATCACTCCAAAATTTGATATTATAACCATTACCAACAGACATCCCACTACTTGAGGCTAATAAAGAAAAGAACTTATTACCTAGGAGCAACAACTTCATAATCGATTTCCAGATAGAGGAGCTCATTGTCACATTATTCGAATTAGGAAGAAGATCACTAGAATCCCAACTATTCTTTTCAGCTATCACCCTTCTCCAAAGAGAGTCTTTCTCATTAGCATACCTTCAAATCCACTTATTGAGAAGGCCTCTATTTTTAACTTCCAAGTCCACAATGCCCAACCCGCCTAGGCACTCACAGGCGTAAAAAAAGATTGTCTAATCCTATTAAGTTTTCAACAGCAAAACAAAACAGGATTTTCAAGAGGAATATGAAGGGAAGAAGAGAACGTAAAAGGCAACAGTTGTTTCAGTATTTTAACCAATGCAGAGGTTCTCTTTATATAGGAGTCTTATACCTCTAACTACTATAGACACAACCGTTGGATTAAAAACCAACTTATAGATATATATCCATTGGATTTAGGCAGTTAATTAACTTTATACCTAAACAAAGTGGTAGTTATTTAACTACACATGCCTTTTCATGTTGGATTTTGAGAAAATGTTCCAACAGAAGATTTAGTACAATCTTGAGTTGGAAGGATTTACATTTGAACTCTCTCAAGAAGATCACTCTGCATAAATCAAATCAGGTTTTATTCTTGATGGGTTGTAGCACCTAGAGGAGCTATCACTGATTGCGTGCTTTCTTGGTAAAACCCCATTTGTCCTCCATTCTAGTTGCTTGAGAATTGTGAGGCTGATTAGATGTAATTTCAAAGGAATTACAAAATTCTCAATAATTGCAAAGAAAATGGGGTTGCTAGAACTAGAGATGGGGATTGATGATGTTCATCAATCATGTGAAATGCATATGGAAATATCGGACACCCTTGACACATTCAATTACAGTGGTTGTATTCTAAAAAACAACATGTCTTTTAATGGGATTGGGATGGTTCATCTTAGCATAATTGAAGATCATTTTCCCCTCACTCCTTTTGAAAAAAATTTGTACTCATTCATTGATAGCTTGAAGTCAAGCATTAACATGATCATGAACCTAGAAACCTCACATGTTAATGATTTAATATGGCGGGATGACATGAGGACGGTTCGGTCGGATGAAAAATGTTGATCATGCGGGTTACTCGGTTTTTAAGGTTTAAGAATAAAAAGAAAAATGGTCAAAGCAACACGGGGAAGCGGACCGAGTTGTAAAAGTGAGGGGAAAATGACAAAATTACAAAGGCTTTAGCTAAAAGGTGCATGGCTGCACCCATTAGGCACAATTACATAGGAATATAATAAATGTAAAAATAGCACTTTTCATATTTAGGAACAATAATGGTTTACTTTTTTGGGCAATGTAATACCAGTAATAAATGTTGACAAAGTTAATTAAAGTTGTGTTTATTATTTATTTTATGGCTAAAATAGGGTATTAGAAATAAAATATCGATAATTTTTTTTTTGCAAAACAATCAACATTCCATATGCATCTTTTTTTTTTTAAAAAAAAAGGAAGGTGTGTGTTTTTGTAATCTAAGGGATTAATCCCATTATATTCTATTTCTAAGGGATTAAAAAAAAACCAATCCCATTCATTGAGGCATATTCTATTATTTTTTTTCTAAGGGATTTACCATTCAGCCATCATCTAGTTTCCCTTCCACCACCTCCACACCTTAGGGAGTACCTTAGAACCCCTTACAATGGTGTAGAGGAGGAGGTGGAAGCCTTCACTCTCAACCATGAGGGTTGCTTGCTTCAAAGCAATGCATGAATCATCAACCACAAAGCGACTAGCACGATTCATCCCCTGAACCATGTGAACAGCTCCAGCGTGCACAGCATCGCCTCCACCTTTCATCCCAGCAAGAAAGGTGGACATGCTTGCAAAAGAATTACAACACTGCATAATTTAATTAAATTTAGACATAATTTAATTATGTCTAAATTGCAAAAGAATTGCAAAAGGTGGACATGCTTGCAAAAGCCCTGCATAATTTAATTAAATTTAGACATAATTTAGTAAATTTTAGCCCAATTAATAAGAAATTGACTTATTTAAGGGTTAATCCTAAATTTAGCACCCATCCTCTGAGGGTTTTAGAAATAAAGTATAAAATATTTTATTAAAATTTAATTGAAAAAATAATTTTTGAATTAAAAAATTGAGTATTGGCAAAAAAAAAATTGAAATTCAATATCAAAGGTTATTCCTGTCATTCAAAGGTATTCAAAAGTCAAAAAAACATTTTTTTAATAAGGGTAAAGCTAAGGGGTGCATGGGTGCACCCCTTAGACACACTTAACTAGACATAATAAATGTAAAATGAGTTACTTTTTCTGATCCTTAACCAAAACAAAAAAAAGAAAGTTACTTTTCTGGCATTTTAAAATAGGACTAAATTTTGATTCCAACTCACTTCAACTTACCATAATACCCTTATCTCTCTATCTTTTCCCTCCAAAAATGGGATACCAAAAGACAAAAGTCAGTCTCTGTCACTCTCTGTTGCTTTTTGTTTACCGTCCGTGCTCTCTGTTGCCAAATTGGGTTTTCACTTTGGCTCTACATACCAAGACAGATAAAGACACTGTTTTAGTTTTCTCAATTCTCATTTTTTCTTACTTCTTTTGAAACTAAAAATTATGGAGGTGTAATTTGCTCTTATATTGTTGAGGTAATTCTTTCACCTAATATTTTATTTCATTTTCTTATTCAATTTATTTTTTCATATGAAACATTTTTTAGAAAGTTAGAGATGATGGGAAAATTCATCTTGCCTTTTATTTACTTGAGCAATTTATTCAATGTGTAGCTTTTCTATATAAAATTGCTAGATCTTTTTTCATCAATTTTTTTTATATCCAAATGTTTTATATGAATAGTTTAAAACCTATATGGGTTTCTAGTTGTATGTTAGTAATATTATAAATCAATGATATTTGTTTAAATTAATTTTAATTAATTTTTATTAGTTTCTTTTAGTTTCGTTTGAATTTATATTAATTGTATTGATTTATTGTTTGGTTGTATAGTAGTAATTTTTTTCTTTGTTTTAAAATGATAGTTTGCTATCAAATGGATGTTGGAATGTCAAACATAACAAAAGGGAAAGGTCTAGACGTAAATAAATATCCCGAAAATGAAGATTTTGATTTGGATGGGCTTCCAAATGAAATTGAAGGCATAACATCGTCACATTGTGAAGCTTTGGATTTTATGGGAGTGAAAGGAAATACAAATTTTGTGGAAAGTCCCATTGAGTTAGATTTTGAACCTTTTGTTGGTCAATGTTTTCTTAGTGAAGAGGAGGCATTTGTTTTCTATAAAAATTATTCAAGAAGACATGGTTTTTCTATAAAGAAAGGTAGAGTTCATAAGAAAGATGGTGAAGTGAAGAAAAGAGATTTCTTTTGTCATCGTTATGGTAAACCACCTATGAAGGTTGTAGATCCATCAAAGAAGCAAAAGGATAGAAAGTCTTTAAAATGTCAATGCAATGCCCATTTACATATTTCTTTGAAGACATCCTTTGACATATTTCTAAAAGAGTGGTAAGTCACTAACTTTGTCAAAGATCATAGTCACCCACTATTGTCTCCTTCACAAACTCGATTTCTCCCGGCTTATCGGACTATTGATGATGATGATCAAAAGCGGATTTTCTTGTTAAAGGAAGGGGGTCTTTCAATTAGACAAATTGAACGGGTTTTGGAACTTGAGAAAAGTGTCGAGCATGGGCATCTACCATTTCTTAGAAAAGATATTAGCAATATTTTTGGTAAAATTTATCGGCAAAATAAGGAGGATGATGCAATGGAACTAATGAAGCATTGTAAAGTTGCAAGTGAAAGAGATCCAAAGTTCCAATATGCTTTTACGGTGGATGAAGATAGGAAGTTGAAGCATATTTTTTGGTGTCCTATCCCTTGCTTTGATTGGTATCAAGACTATGGAGATGGTGGTTTTTGATACTACATACAAGGTTAATGCCTATGAAATGCCATTTGGTATTTTTGTGGGTATTAATAATCATGGAAAGACAATTTTATTTGGGGTGCATTTTACGAAATGAGACAACAAATGCTTTTCGGTGGTTGATGAAGGTATATATTTACTATAAATTTTTACTTTTTTTTTTAAAAAAAACTTTAAATATAATTGTTTATTATTTTCTTTATTTATGATAATCAAAATTCTAATCTTTTTTATTCCAACATAGACTTTTGTATCTCTAATGAAGAAGCCACCAAAAACAATTTTGACTGATCAAGACCCATGGATGACGGAAGCAATTGCAAAGGAGTTGCCATTTACGAAACATAGTTTTTGCATATGGCATATAACGTCCAAATTTAGTGTGTGGTTCACTTCCATTCTTCGTAAGAAATATAAAGACTTTTGTGCCGATTTCTACAAGTTATATAGATTAGATTCAATTCAAGAGTTTGAATCTCAATGGCTTCAAACAATTCACAAGTATAACTTGCAAGGCAACAAGCATGTCAATAATTTATATGAAATCAAACACTTTTGGGTGCCGGCTTATCTTCGTGACCACTTTTTTGGTGGAATGACAACAACCGGAAGGTCTGAAAGTATAAATGCATACATTAAGCGCTTTATTGGCTCCCACACAAGTTTGAAGGATTTTGTTAAACAAGTAAGCAGTTATTTTTTATTATTAATTATTATTATCATTATTATTTTAAGTTTAATTAATTTTTTTTTGCAAAGTGTATAACTTAATTTGAAAATTAAAATTTCAGTTGATATCGCTATTGATGATATTTAACAAAATCAATCTTATGATACTATGTTAGACACATATAGGAGTTCTTCCTTGAGAACATTGTCACAATTAGAGAAGTAAGCTCACAATGCTTTGACTCCATATTCTTTCAAAATGTTTCAAGAAGAGTTTGGAATGACAAGTCAATATTCAATTCTTAGAGAACATGAATGTACATTTTTTGTACAACATTATAAGGAGGCAAGTAGTCATAAGCACAAGGTGAATTGGGATGGTAAATTTGCTACATGTAGTTGTAAGCAATTTGAGTTTTCGGGAATTCTTTGTCGACATGTCTTAAGTGTGTTTCTTCACAAAGATTGCTATGAGATTTCTCAAATGTACTTTCCCATGAGATGGTGCCGTCAAGCAATGCAAATGGATAATACACCACATGTGGAAGAAGAAGTCTTGGAGGATAGAGATTTGCTTTTGGATGACAATAATATGACTTCTCAAGATGATTTTATCAATTGTCCTCCGATATCAAAAACAAAAGGACGTCCCAAGAGAAAAAGAATGAAAAGGGGGGAGAGAATTAGCGGAAAAACAAGTGAAGAAATGTGGATTGTGTAAATGTGTTGGTCATAATATTAGTACATGCCCGGATAAAGGAAAGTTTGATACCTCCAATAGCGACCGAAAAATGAAGAAAAAAATTACTGAAGATATGAGCTTAAATCCAATATTTTCTTTAAAGTTTTAGGTAATGTTAAATTGAAAGTATATATTCGATTCTTACTCTCAATGGTTTTGTTAAATGCTAACATTTTGTTGTTGTTGTTGTTGTTGTTGATGAGAAATCTCGATGGATGGAAAATGTTGAAATTTGTTGGTTATGAGAAATCTCGATGGATGGAAAATGTTGAAATTTGTTGGTTATGAGAAATCTCGATGGATGGAAATTGTTGAAATTCAAATGGTTATAGAGAAAAAAATAATGGTGGAAAATGTTGAAATTCAAATGGTTATAGAGAAAAAAAAATGGGTTGTTTTTCTTTTTCTTTTTTTTTTCCTTTTTCATTTTTCATTTTGGTGGGAGGAAATTGAATTTGTTAATCATGTTTTCTTTTTTGAGATGTTATGATATGTATTTTGTGAGATATTAAAATTCCTCTTAAATTTTATTTTGGAGATGTTTAGATATTGGATGAGTTTTTTAATTTTAATTTGGAGACAATTTAGTATTACTGAATCTTTTAGCTGTTTTATATGAATTTTATATTTATTTGGTAGTTGAGATGAATTTTATACTTTATTATATATTATAATAATATGGTTTACATTTTTGTATGAAATTTATTATTTAAAGTTATGCATTTGAATTGGAAAAGTTAAATAAATAATTGATACAATTAATGCATTATTGATGTAAAAAAAATAAAACGTGATTTTCTTTTTGTGATAAAAAATTGATTTTATTAATTGGGTTATTTGTATAGCCAAAAAAAAAAAACTGGGTTATTTGTTGAAAGAGTGATTAATGATAACTTAAATCTATTTTTAAGTTGCAAACAGATTTCTCAAAAAGAAAAAATTTGCAAACAGATTGTTTTTTAATTTTCCACTAGCTACTTCTTTCAAAAAAAAAAAAAATTCCACTAGCTACTACTAAGGACAATCTTGTCCACAATCTTTTATCACATCTACTTTTGATAAATGACAAACTTTATTATTGCATGTGGGGCCCATTAGTGATCAGATTTCACTTTTTCCCATGATAACACGTTAATTTATAAAATGTGACTACTTTATGAATAAAATAGAATAAAAATGGCGGCATAAGGGGTGCATGGGTGCACCCCTTAAACCCTTTTAATAATTAGTTCCACCTTTTGTCAGACTCATTAATTGCACTCAACATAAAATCCATCTTTTTATTACTACATTGACTGCTTATAGGGGTAGACCCAATTACAAATGGGTGAAAGGTTCAAGCATTGAATGAACTAAAAAGTGGCAAAAAAAAAAAAAAGAGAGTGATGGACACTGTAGCTAGCGTGCCACTCTGACTCTTATTTATTTTAACTTTTTTACAAAATATTTTCCTTAAGGTTTAGGGTTGAGTTATCAATATATCAGTATCATACCTATGTCTATATCTACATATATAATAACAATCCCTCATTATGATTTTCCACTGTTCACTCTCTTTTTTGACAAATGGGATGTTGTGATTGGTAGCTGTTCTGTATGTTTTGTGCTTCTGTTGTGGGCTGTTTGTTGTTTGGGGTTTTCTTCAGGCTTGAGCTGGGTTATGGTGGGTTGATAGTGGGATTTTGGGTTTTTGTTTTCTTTTTTCCCCTCTTACGTTGTTCTCGTTTCTTCCCGGTTGCTCCCTCCCTTCTGCTACTGTAGATCCCCGTTTCCCTTTCTTTTTTGCTCGCCTATTCTCATCTCTCTCCTCCGTTTAACCGGTCTTCATGGGGATTGTGAGATTTTGTGGTTTTGTGGGCCTAGGGCTATGGCATTCTAGGTTATCATTCATTGTATAGAATGCACTTGGTTTTTCTCTTTTCCTTTATGGTTTGTGCTGTCCCTTATCTCCCTTAAATTCTTTGGTAACTCCGCTTGGCTCTGTCAGTCTCTTTCGGGTTTCCTCTGTTTTTGTTCGGTGAGTGCGACTCTCTTCTGTTATTTGAATCTCTTGATTGTTTTGTTAGGGTTTCTGCTCATTTTATTCTCTACTTTTGCTCTTTTTTGGTCTTCCTCCTTGGTCCGTGGTATCTGTCGAATTGTCAGGTAATTACATTCTCTTTATTGTCTCTGCTTCTTTGTTTCTTTCCTCTGATTTGTGTTTCGTTTTGTGTCTGCTTTCATTTTCTTCTCTCACTCTTCTTATTCTTTTCCCCCTTTTGTTTTTGCTTTTTCGCGTTGATTGAATTGTGTTATATAATGAAAATCCCATCTAAAGAGAAAATGACATGTAGCTTGATACATGCATGCCGCTTATCACCAAAAATGGACTATTTATAGAAAAGCCATCGAATCTTCTCACTTTATACTATTTAGTCCTTAGTTATTTATAGTTTAGACGATTTTATCCTCAACTTTATATCTTTAATAAGAAAGCCCTCAAACATTTATATTTTATTCAATTTAGACCATTGGCATTTTATTCTATACGATTTAATCCTTAAATTTCATTTCTTTTATTTTTTAAAAAAATTTTATCTTCACTCACCATTGACCAATACCCTTTAAGTTTTCTATTAGTCTACTAAATCGCAGCGAAGCACATGTGGTATTTACTAGTTGATAAAAAGAAGGTAATAATAGTAATAAAGAAATAGGTTTAGCTTCGAGTTTTGACCGTTTAAATTTCGAAACCCGAGATGTCTGTTTAATTAATGAAAGGAGAAGTAATGCATTTGATTATACCAAGGATATAAACTAAGCACTACTTAGGATTGTGTAGTGATGTACTCCCTCCGTCCCATATTATCTGTTCCTTTTGGGTCAAACCAATCATACATTTGACCTTTAATTACAAAAAATATATATACAATCAAATTTTCAAAAAATATGTTTTGAAAAGTTTAAGACTTAACTTAATCAAAACATAATTTTTTAAAATTTATTTTTATATAATTTTTTATAATTAAAGGTCAAAGTTAGGAAACTTTGACCCAAAAGGGACAGATAATATGGGACAGAGGGAGTATTAATTTTGTCCTCTGTCCGTAAAGTTTCAAACAAAATAGAAGGTGTAATGTAACTAAAAAGACCGGGTGATATCTAGTTCTAGTTCAGTATATTTGTAAGTGGATCACAAGCTCTCTTTTGTCTTTTGTTTGTTTGTTTGTTTGTTTTTTTTTTTTTTGAAATTACCTTACACTATGTTTGGATGTTTGGATTTAGATGAGTTAGGGAAAGGGAAGGAAAGGAAAGATAGGGAGGGAGAAGTAAAAGGAAGGAAGTGATAATAATTTCTTTGTTTGAATAGTTGAAAATTAGTAAAGGAATGAAAATGGAGGGATTTAATATATAATTATATATATAACCATTTTTTTTAAATTGAATTTAAAATAAAGATAAAACAATAATTTCTAAAATAAAATAGTTTTACTACCTTTCATTTCCCTCCACAAAACCGCAATTTGGGGGATTAAGGATGGCAATGGGTAGTAAAAATTAGGGTACCCATGGGTATCCGACCCGATTATATAGGGCTCGAATATCCTGTAATCGGGTTCGAGACGGATATGGATAGTGATTTTATTATCCGTGCGGATTCGGGTAGCACCCTTAAAGTACCCGATACCCGAACCCGATTATATATATATGATAATATATATATATATATATATTATATATATATATATATATGATAAAAAAAAGTTTGAGCGTAAAAAGAATAGAACCTAGAACCTTTAACCTCTTGGAAAATATGTTGTTAAGTCAAACCTTTTTTCCATTCCATTTCTAACTCTTTTTTTGATATAAGTTATCAAATTAATTAATATATATTTAAAGTTTATTTGATGAACTTGTATCATGTTTAATGAACTTTATATTTCTTTAATTTAATATCACTTTTTTTTTAAATTTCTACATGGGACTAAAAAAAAATACGGGTTCTTAACGGGTTCGGGTTCTTAACGGGTAGTGAAAATTTTAATAGGGTAGGGTATGGGTAGAGGTTTTTAAAATTTAGTGGGTATTTATACTATGTTTGGATTCAAGTAATTAAAGGAAAGGGAAGGAAGGGAAAGGAAAGGAAAGGAAAGGAAAGGGGAGGGAAGTTTATTAAAGGAAAAGAAAGGATATAGGTTTCCCTGTTTGGATTGTTTAAAATTAGTTGGGAAAAGGAAAGGAAAGGAATCACCATACCAATTGTTTGGTTAACAGTGCAAAGGAATGGAAAGGATATAATATATTATAAATTACCAATAATAACCTTTGTTATTATTTGAAGGGCACTCAAACTTAGCCATTTCTTGTAGTAAAAAACAAAAGAAAAAATTAGAAATTTTCCAAAAAAAAAAAAATCTTCACAAGAAAAGAGATGAGAGAGGCGGTGGTGGGAGAATTTTGGGTGTTGGAAAGCAAGTATAGTTCTATAGATAACTTTGATATTTGTTAAAAATTATAGGGATATTTTAGACATTTAATAAGTTAATAATTAAAATAGGTGTCCTTTCCCCTCAAAACCCCCCAAATTGGGAGGAAAGGAATAATGGCTATTAGGAGGGAAACGGAGGGATCCCATCATCCTTCCCCTCCCCTCCTAAAAATAAAAAATCTAATCCAAACAAGTGGAGGGATCCCCCTTTCCTCCCATTTCCTTTCCTTTCCCTCCCCCCACCCCAATCCAAACATAGTGTTAGCGGTTTCAGGTACCTTTAATTTAAACGGTTTCGGGTTCGGGTAGTCTGAAATTTGCGGGTACCCGACCCGCTGCCATCCCTAGGAGGGATTGTAGAATTGAAGATAGTAGGATAATGAAGGGATACTCATTTCCTTTCCTTTCATTCCATTTAATATTACAAAGTTATCCAAATAAGGAAGAGTTCCAACTTCTTTTCCTTTTCTTTCCTTCCCCTCCTTTACCCCTAATCCAAACATTGTTATTATAAAAACACAATAAAAGGAGGAAGGGAAAGGACAAGAAAACCAATCTAAAGATTTGAAGTCATTGATTCAAGAATAAATAGGGAGGGATTTTTTTGTCATTTAATGTTTGGTTATTTTGTTATTTAGGAAAACAATTAAGGGTATTTTTGGAACTTTGCAAAAAAATAACCCTTGGTGGGCACATCTCCACCAACAAACAATTTTTTTGGGAATAAATAACCCTCATACTTTTCTACGTTATCCTATTTAGTCCTTTCCAAATTCTAATTTGCTCGATCTAACACTTCAACTTTACTTATTTAATTTTAGTTTTATTTCTCTGATTAAGGTGATTCAAGTGTTCCTTAAAAGGTAATTTCATGATCTACAATTTTCATAAAGGAATCAAAAACTAATTTTTATGTTTCGAGTCTAAAAAATGCTTCCGAAATTTGAAGGTTTCAATTGACGGTTCAATTAAAATGATATAATTTTTGATCCAGATGTCAGATTAAAGTCATTCAAGTGCCAGTTAAAAGGTTACTTCATGATCTATGACTTTCATGAGGGACCTCAAAAGCTAATTTTTATGTTTCAAGTCTAATCTAAAGATTTAATCTCACTGATTTGGTTATTATTTGGTCAATTTTTTTGTCATTTCAACATTGTTCTTTTGTTATTTGAGTTAACAACCAATGACATTTTCAGAACTTTGGCAAAATAATACCCTTGGTGGGTCTTAGTCTCCACCAACAAACAATTTCTTAGCTGGATTATTTATCAAATGACCCAATACTTTTCTACTTTATGTTATTTAGTCATTTACAAATTAAATCTTAATCGATCCAACGCTTCAGTTTTATTTTTTTAATTATTTGTTCTATTTGGCCGATTGAAGTGACTCAGGTGTCTATTACAAGGTAATTTCATGAAGGAATCAAAAGCCAATTTTTATGTTTCAATTCAAAAAAATGCTTCCGAAATTTAGTGCTTTTGATTGCTGGTCTATTTAATATCATACAAGTTTTGATCTAAGTGTCCGATTAAAGTTATTCAAGAGTTGGTTAAAAGGTTATTGCATGATCATGAAGGACCCGAAAGCTAAATTTGATCTATGAGTTTCATGAATTGTCCAAAAAGGAATTTTTATGTTTCAATATCTCCATCAACAAGCATTTTCTTACTTTGATTATTTATCAAATGACCTTCATATTTTTTTACTTTATACTACTTAGTCCTTTACAAATTCTATCTTACTCGATTTAAGGCTTCAATTTTTTTCTTTGTTCTATTTGTCCAATCGAGGTAATTTAGGTGTCTACTAAAATGTAATTTCATGATCTACAACTTTCATTAAAAACTCAAAAGCTAATTTTTATGTTTCAATTCTAAAAAATGCTTCCAAAATTTTATGATTTCGATTGCCGGTCTATTTAATGTTATATAATTTTTTATTTAGATATCCGTTTTCACACAACTTTTTTTCATACTCAATAATGGTGATATGTAACAAGACTTATTATAGAAAAAATGTTTATTTGAATATATTTGACACATATCTTACATGCATCTACTGTATAATAACTGATACTACCTGTTTGCATTTTCACATATTTGAAATTTTGGCATGACATTGCAAAATAAACCATTGTGCAGTGCAAGCGCACGGGAAGAGATCTAGTTTGTTTTAAATTCGTATGCAAAGTGATGGTGGGTTTATCTTCGCTAGGCTTGATATTTTCTAGCAGTATAGATTTAGGCATTTTTTGGGTCATTCTTAAGGTTTGGATTTTGTGGATGAAAATATGGATTAAAAATTAATAATAACTGTAGAGATGTTTGGTAGTCGAGAAAATATTAATATTCGAGGAAAGTGCAAATATAATTCTAAGTAAATCTTGAGGGTAAATTTAACCCTCAAAATCTACTATATAATTTTTTTTAAAAGAATATTGTGTCAAGTCAAGCATTCCATCTTCGATAAGTCAAACAAATTAAAACCATATAAAATATAGAGAAATGATGTTTGCCGTGCATGTCTTACCGCCAACATCTCCCGCCTCTCTTTTGTCTTTTTTTTTCCCTCTTTTTTCATTCTTTTTATTAATTTGATTTTTAAGAGTCGGTAAATTATAATGAAATTAAGGTTTTCTATAATAGAGTTTTAGAAATAAAATATAAAAACTCAGTTCACTAAGTTTAGCCCCAAATTAAAATTTTATTTTTATTTTAAGGGTAAATTTCAAAATTAATAATTTATTATTATAAGGTTTTAGAAATAAAATACAAAACTAATTTCATTAAGTTTAGCCCCAAATTAAAATTTTATTTTTATTTTAAGGATAAATTCCATAATTAATAACTTATTGTTATAGGGTTTTTACTTTTTAGAAATAAAAATATAATTAATTCACTTATAAGTTTAGCCCAAATTAAAATTAAAATTTTATTTTAGGGGTTAGAAAAATTAAGATTTGTAAAAGGTGTGTCAAGACCAGTAAAGTGATAACATGTGGCCTGACGTATGATGAACACGTTAGGAGGGAGTCTCTTGCGGGAGCAAGAGGCGGGGCGTGTAGCAAAATTCCAAAATATATGCCCCGGTTGGATTAGTCAACTATAACCTCTCCTCTCTGTACCCAAAAAGGATGTACCATGTACACTCTTTCTTTCTCTTCTTCTTCTTCTTTTTTTAAAAAAAATTTAGGATTTACACCATTTAACTTTTTTTGTGATTTTTTTTTCTTTTTTTACTACCCTGATCATCAGACCCACTAAGCAATCGACAAAATGAGTTTTTTTTGTCTAATTCTTTCTAAATTCTGAATTTGGCTCCTCTCCGGCGACTGGAGAAGCCGGTCCATCTTATATGTTGTACACGTGTATTGTGTAAAATCTAACCATAGGAATTATACCTGATGGCAATCGTAGCTTAAACCTCAACCAAATTTTGATCCCAAAATTGAAACCCTAGTTTAGATTCTCCAAACTCACCTATTAATTCCATTGGAGTAGTATGCTTTGGGTTTTTTTTTAATGCTAATTGTAAGGAAGAGGTACCGGAGATGCTTGAAAGAATAAACGTATTGTGAAAAAAATATGATAATCTTAAGTTTCTTCTCCCATCTTTCTTTCATTTTGTTCAATTTTTCAAATGATGTTGATGGGTATAAAAATTCAACAACGAGATCAAATTCGTTTTATCCAATAGTGGGGATATGCTAACTTTTAGTCTATCTCAAAATTGGCATAAAATTCCAGAAAAAAAAAATTTGAGAGAGGAGAAGAAACAAAATTGGAGATAGAGAAAATTTTACCTGAGAACTTTAACCTAAATTTTTTTGTCTTTTGCCTTAAAAGAAAAAAATTGAAAAAAAAATTATGACATGATAGAGAAATAAGTTTAAAACTATTATATATAATAATAATAATTATTGGAATGTGGCTTGTACTAGTGGGCTAAGCCCTGTTTGTAAATAAGGCTTAGGCTTGTAAATGACTAAATTCCATCGCATTTGTATCTGCTGTATAAATAGCTGTTTTCATTCAATAGAAAGATACACCCTTTTCTTCTCTTTTTACATGGTATCAGGAGCTAGGAAAACCTAGATCTAAATTCTAAAAATCAGCCGCCAATGGCAAATGATGATAAAACTGAAGCGAGCGCTATGAGCGCCGCCAATACCTTGTTGAGCGCATTAAGCGCATCTAAAAGCCACACCTTACATCCCATGAAGGATATTACTAGCCCTTATTATCTCTCAAATGCCGATTGTTCTACAACTAGCCTCATCACTATTGTTTTCGACACGAACAAACTACTCTATATGGAAACGGACCATGACGAACGCCTTAAAGGGAAGGAAGAAATTGAGTTTTGTCGATGGATCCTTAGAGAAGCCTAGTCCTGGAAGCAAGGAAGAATTTGCTTGGGAAAAGTGCAATTCCATGGTGATTACATGGCTGAATAATTCCATTGCTCCAAAACTCCATATTAGTGTTGCCTTTTATGAAGAAGCACATGATATATGGAAGGATCTTCATGAAAGATTTGCAGGTTCAAACCACGCCCGCTTATTCGAGCTTAAGGACATGATATATCAAACAAAGCAGGATAATATGTCTTTTTGGGATCTTTTTGAATTGTTCTTGTGGTGGACTGAAAGAGTTACAAGCAGAAAGAGAGCAAGAACGACTCCACCAGTTTCTTTTTGGCATTAACATGGATAAGTTCAAGACAGTGCGCTCACAAATCTTGAGTATGGATCCTTTACCAGCCATCAATCGGGTTTATGCCATGCTGATCACAGAAGAGAAGCAATTATCCATTGGCAGTAGTAGAGTTCCTATCGAGGCAGCAGCATTTGCAGTGAAACCAAGTCAGAAACCTTCACCAAAGGTTAATCAATCATCACAGCAAACACGAGTCATTAATGAAGAAGAGAGTGACAAACCTATATGTGGACATTGTGGTAAACTTGGGCATCTTAAAGAAAGGTGTTATGAGCTGATTGGTTATCCGGCTGATTGGGGTACAAGGGGCAATAGAGGAAGAGGTCGTGGAGGACGCTGACAACAAGGGACAGTGTACACTGCAACTTCAGGGGGAGGTACTAGTTCTAGCCAACAGGTTGTGGCTGGCACGAACAACCAAATCCCTGGATTAACACATGAGCAAATTACACAGCTGCTTTCTTTGCTTGGCTCTGAAAAGAAGCTGAGCGCATCAGCTAATTTTGTTGGTAATGTTTCGGTTTGTAATATTTCCTCTGATTGGATTTTAGATTCTGGAGCGTCAGACCATTTGGTCTGCACTAATGCCAGCTTGATGAATTCGCAGCCATTAAATCCTAAAGTTCCCATCAGTCTTCCAAATGGCCATCAATTACATGTTGAATCCCATGGAACTCTCCACCTTAATGACAAAATAAGACTTGATAATGTGTTATATGTTCCATCTTTCACCTGCAATTTAATTTCCATCAGCAAAATTACAAAAGCCTTAAACTGTGTAGCCTTATTCTTTCCTACCTTTTGTGTGTTGCAGGACCTTGCTACGAAGACTCTAATTGGAGTGGGTAAAGAACGAGATGGATTGTACTACTTCGGGGGTTTTCATCTACCGTTAGTTTCTTGCGATAATGTTAGGAGGTCAATGAAACTTTGGCATAGTAGACTAGGTCATTGTTCTTTTCAACGTTTAGCTATGATTCCTCAATTATCAAAAATTCCTTTTCAATCACATGATGAATGTTGTCATTCTTGTCATAGAGCAAAACAGACTCGTTTGCCTTTTTCATTGAGTAATAGTAAATCTCAAGTTCCTTTTGAGTTAATTCATTGTGACATTTGGGGTCCTTATCGACACCCATCTAATTCGGGTGCACGTTTCTTCTTGACCTTGGTGGATGATTGCACTCGGTGTACTTGGGTATACCTGATGAAAAATAAATCTGATATTTGTCATTGCTTCCAAACCTTCTATGCCTTAGTTCAAAACCAATATCACACCACCATAAAAAAAAACTTCGAAGTGATAATGCACAGGAAATAGTTGAAGGACCTATGAAAACCTTCTTGGAAGAAAAAGGGATCTTCCATGAAACTTCTTGCACAAACACTCCACAACAAAATGGGGTACAACTTCATAATGTACAAGACAAGGCAGTAGAGAACCCACCAGATAACTCACAAGCTATTAGTAGCGTGCCTAATGATGCAGTGGAATTACCCACTCGACCTGTGCGGGCAAGACGTGCTCCACCTTATTTGCAATATTATGAAGTTGATGCTCCAGGGGTAGTGCAAACCATCCAACCTACTTCCAATATAGTTTCTTCTAGTAAGTCATATCCTATCTCTAACTACTTGTCCAATTCTCGTTTTCATGACCCACATAAAATTTTTGTTGCCACCATTAACACCCTTGAGGAACCTAAGTCTTATTTTCAGTTTAGAAAGGATTCAAAATGGCAACAGGCTATGATGGAAGAAATCCAAGCATTGGAAAGAAATCACACTTGGGATTTGTGTTCATTACCTCCTGGAAAGAAACCCATAGGTTGTAAATGGGTTTATAAAATCAAGTTAAAGCTGATGGCACAGTGGAACGGTACAAGGCGTGATTGGTTGCAAAGGGTTATACTCAAGTTGAAGGGATTGATTATAATGAGACCTTTGCACCCGTTGCAAAATTAACCACCGTGCGTTGCTTACTTGCAGTTGCTTCAGCAAGGAATTGGTGTTTGACCCAAATGGATGTGAACAACGCATTTTTACATGGTGACCTGCATGAAGAAGTATACATGACTCCACCACCGGGGTTCACTAATCCAAATGACAATCGAGTATGTCGCTTGAGGAAGTCTCTTTATGGCCTAAAGCAAGCTTCTAGGCAATGGTTTGCAAAACTTACTTCAGCTCTTCTTCAATATGGCTTTCATCAATCTCATGCAAATTATTCTTTATTCATTGTAAAGAAGGGATCATCAATACTTGTTGTTCTTGTTTATGTTGATGATTTGATCATTGCTGGAAATGATTCTTCGTTGAGTGACAGGTTCAAAAATTACTTACAAACATGCTTTCATGTTAAGGACTTGGGTAATCTCAAGTACTTTCCTGGACTTGAAGTGGCACGGTCACCTACAGGCATATTTCTTACACAATGAAAACACGCCCTTGACATACTTGATGATTCGGGTATGCTTGGCTCTCGGCCAATATCTTTTCCCATGGCTCAACAACAACAATTAGTGCTAGATGAAAGCCCATTGTTGCATGATCCAGAGACCTATCGCCGTTTAGTTGGACGATTAATTTATTTAACGATTACTCGTCCTGACATTACATATTCAGTCAATTTGTTGAGCCAATTCATGCAAGCACCTCAGAAAGCACATATGGATGCAGCCTTAAGAATCCTTCGATACATAAAGTCTTCTCCTGGACAAGGATTGTTCTTTCCGGCAACGAATGATTTTCATTTAACTGCTTTTTTTGATGCTGACTGTGGAGGATGTGAGCTAGCCGTCGTTCTACAAGTGGTTTTTTTATTATGCTTGGTAAAGCTCCTATTGTTTGGAAAACCAAGAAACAGACCACAGTTGCTAAATCTTCTGCAGAAGCTGAATATAGATCAATGGCACTCACAATTACATAATTGTTATGGTTGTGAGCTTTATTAGCAGACCTTACAATTAACCATCAAGTGCCTATGTCATTGTTTTGTGATAATCAAGCAGCTTTGCACATTGCCAACAATCCTGTGTTTCGAGAACGTACCAAGCATGTGGAAGTAGATTGCCATTTTGTTCGTGATCATGCTCTTGCTGGGGATATCTGCACTTGTTATATCGCCTCCAAGGATCAAGTTGCTGATTTATTCACCAAAGCTTTAGGCGATGATGCCTTTCACTTCTTACTTCGCAAGTTGAGCATTACAGATCTCCATGTTCCAACTTGAGGGGGAGTATTGGAATGTGGCTTGTACTAATGGGCTAAGCCCTGTTTGTAAATAAAAGCTTGTAAATGACTAAATTCCATCGCATTTGTATCTGCTGTATATATAGCTTTTTTCATTCAATACAAAGATACACCCTTTTCTTCTCTTTTTACAATAATAGTATTATACTTCGGTAAAAAACTACTTTAAGTGTGTGTATCTTAGAAATTTTTTCTCCTGATAATTCTTTTTCATATCATAACAAACAGAACGCAAGATTTGGTTTTAATTTCCATCTCGTATTAATTATCCAGCTTTGTCTTCTTCATAAATTGCAAGGCATGAATGTTAAAATTATTGGGAAGCATTTACTAAGGTTTCTAATTTGATCAAACTGAGCCATATAAATTATAATGCTACACATGGTCTGTTTAATGATCTTACTAACTTTTTTTGAAGGGAATTATCTTACTAACTAATTTATTATTCTTACTTTATTAATTAATTCTACCATATCCCAAAACTCTCTTTTTTTTTTTTACATGAAGAAAAAGGCCCCAAGGAGTTCCCTAGCTTCATTACACAATGCGACAGGCCCAATTGACCAAAAAAATTAAAATAAAACGAGACGAAGATTTCCTTCGTCTATATAATGAAGCATGAAATTCAAGCAATGAATAATAAACAGATCAAATCAAACAAAGGAAAATGATGGAAATCAAGTCGGAAATTATTTCCAGGCAAGCAATCAAGCCCTCCATTCCAACTCCTCCCCACTTGAAAACCTTCAAGCTCTCTCTTCTAGATCAAATCTCCCCAAGCTTCCATGGCAACATGACCTTCTTCTACCCTTCTAACACCACCGCCATTGTTTCCGTCGCCGATGACTTTTCGGAGAAATCAAAGCTCCTTCAACATTCAATTTCCAAAACTCTCTCCCTCGTCTACCCACTTGCTGGCCGTCTCAAGGATTCCGCCACCATTGATTGCAACGACGACGGTGCTTTCTTCGTCGAATCCAAAGTTAACATCCAATTATCCCAGTTCCTTACCCAACCTGACTTTAACCTGATGGACCATCTCATGACTACTTCGGAATTATCCACTGGCGCCATGTTCATCGTTCGTTTCACTAGCTTTACTTGCGGCGGCGTCGCTTTGAGTCTCTCCACGAATCATAAGCTCACTGATTTAGCGGCGCTGGTCACTCTGCTACGAAGTTGGACCTCTGTTTCTCGTGGATTGAGTGATGACCCAATCACAATCACCCCTGATTTCATGGGCGAGAAATTCTTGGCGCCTAGAGATGAACTTTCTGCCACGTCAGCTTCTCTCAATATCTCTTCTGAAAAGTTTGTGCTCAATAGATTTGTGTTTAGTTCATCGAAGATTGAAGAATTGAAGTCTCAAGTCGAAAAGGAATTTAAAAACGAGATGCAGAGCTATCCTTCTCGAGTGGAGGTTGTATTGGCGCTGTTATGGAAATGTGCGGTGGTTACGAAGAAACTAAAAACTGGGTTGTTTACGCCGTCGGTTTTGTTTCAAGCCGTTAATCTCCGGAAAAGGATGTCTCCGCCGTTACCGGAAAGTGCTATGGGGAACTTTATATGGCCGTTTATGGTTGTTGCATGTGAAGAAAAGGATTTGGAGCTGAAAGAGATGGTAATTCGGATGAGAAAATCATTCAATGAATTCAATAACACCAAGGCAAATACGTTTAGAGGCGAAGGAGCTCCATTGGCAATCATGGGGGCCTTGAAGGAGAGAGCGGAATTCCTGAAGAACAACAGAGAAATGGACGTTTTCAAATGTTCAAGTTGGTGCAAATTTCCTCTTTATGACACTGATTTTGGGTGGGGAAAACCGATTTGGCATATTAGTATAAATAAAATGAGTAGTAACACGATTGCTTTGGCTGACACGCCATCTCGGGACGGAATTGAAGCTCTATTGACTTTAAATGACGAAGAAATGGCCTTGTTTGAACAAAATGAAGAGCTTCTTAAATATGCTATTATCAACCCCAGTATTTATGCTTGATTTTTGTCATGCTTTTCGCTATGCAACTTATATAAAAGTTGCTGCATTTGCAATAATTAATTTCTCCTTTGTTTAAATTTTCCTTCTAAAATGATTTGATCAGATTATGTGTGTTTTGTTGAAGTTAATTTCGAATTATAGTTACTATGATTTTTAAAGCAATGGAACTAAATTTAATCTTTGGGCTTAATCATACCAAAAAAAATTTTCGTATTAGTATTAGTAATGTTGTTCTATTTGTTTGTCTTTAGCAAAAAGAGATAAGATACCTTTAAAATCCCCTGTTCATAGGAATCTTCTTTATTGTCCTGTAATTAAGAGACCATCTCTCTGTTCTAACTTCTAAGCTGGATTCACATTATCCCTTGTTTTGACTATGTAGAATACTTCGATATCCGACTGATTTAGAACAAAACAAAAATGGAATGACAAAAAACATATTTTTGCATGGAAATTGATAGGTATATAAGCTAATCTTACTCCAAAAAGTACGGCAATGTAACAAGGTTCTTAGTTCTTGATGTTTCTTGCAATGTTCGCCATATCTTCCCCACGAGACTACAAACAACCTTTAAAGCCTGCTAATTTCAGACTCCTAATTAAGATAATGATTCTCCCTTTATAATAATGTTAAGGTTTAGGTGTAACGACGCCATCGCCATATATCAATTTAAAAGATTTAGAATTTCACAAATTCTAGAGACATAGAGCCTATGAGAAACATATATAAGTCCAAAGGAGGCCGAAATGGCATAAGAGAGGCAGATTCCATAACAACCAGCTAGAGACACATAAGTGATAAGTGTCTGAGAAATATATGTTCAAAAGGACGCCCAAAAGAGCAAGTGAGAGAGATAAACGTAAGATTAATGGATTTAGACATGTTGATCTTGGTTCTTGGTGTTGTGCTTGGAACATATGTTTTCGTGTTCGGTTTTGTTAAGAAAGTTAACGAGTGGCGCTATGTTAGTATCTTGGGAGAGAAGAAACATTCTCTGCCACCAGGTGATATGGGTTGGCCTGTTTTGGGGAACATGTTGTCCTTCCTCAAAGCTTTCAAGTCCAAGGACCCAGACACTTTCGTTTATGACTTGGTTGAAAGGTCATTCTCTTTTTCTCTTTTATA
Source organism: Corchorus olitorius (assembly GCA_001974825.2). Taxonomy (NCBI): domain Eukaryota; kingdom Viridiplantae; phylum Streptophyta; class Magnoliopsida; order Malvales; family Malvaceae; genus Corchorus; species Corchorus olitorius. Next base: position 94,241 of record AWUE01016288.1, on the reverse strand, counting down.
AACTCTTTTTGCATTGGTAAAATTTCATTATTTTGAACACAATTTGATTGATTATAGGTACGGTCGAATTGGCATCTACAAGACATACTTGTTCGGAAGTCCAACAATCATAGTTTCAATCCCGGAAACATGTAGGAAAGTTTTGTTAGATGATGAAAGATTCGGACTAGGTTACCCTGCATCGACGAAGCAATTAACAGGGAAGAAATCGTTTCATAGCATTCCGAATTCAGAACACAAGCGTTTACGAAGACTAACAACAGCTCCAATCAATGGCCATGAGGCATTGGCCATGTATATTGGATATATTGAGGAAATCGTGATTAATTCATTGGAAGAATGGTCCAGCATGAATGAGCCAGTCGAGTTGTTGAATGAGACGAGGCAAGTTGCTTTCAAGGTTATTACACGAATCTTCGTCGGCTCAAGTGCTGAATCCTTGTTGGGATCAATGGAGAATTACTATAAGCAATTGAACTATGGTTTGAAATCTGCCGCCATTAATATTGCTGGGTTTGCTTTCTATAAAGCTCTCAAAGTAAGATTTAATATGGTTTATTAGCCTTTTTGCCCCGTGAACTATAACACCAGCGACATTTTGCCCCATGAACTTTCCAAATTAAGGACAATTTACCCGATGTAGGGGGCAAATTATCCTAAAATTTTGAAAGTTTATGATGCAAATTGTCTCGATTATAGTATTTTTTTTGGCAATATGTCTCGATTATAATTTAGGGGGCAAAAAAGCTAATATGCTGATTTAGTATCTCCAACATTTCTTAATTATTTATCCAAATTAATAAGTGATGCTTAATTGTGAAAACTTTAATGAATCAGGCTAGAAAAATGCTGGTCAATATCCTCCAAGGTGTCCTGGATGAGAGGAGGGTCAAGATTGTTGACCCAAATAAAAGGAGAGGAATGGTTGATTTACTCATGGAAATTGAAGATGAGAATGGCCAAAAGTTGGGAGATGAGGATATAATTGACTTATTGCTTATGTTCTTGTTAGCAGGTCATGAAAGCACAGCCCATACAGCTATGTGGGCAATCATCTATCTTCATGACAATCCAGAAGTGTTGCAGAAGGCTAAAGTTGAGATTGTAGCCTTAATTAATTACCCATTTTTGTTAATTGTTAGAGCATGCCATGGTCAAAATTTTGATTTTGAACTTAATTACCATATTTTAGGAAGAGCAAGAAGAAATTTTAAAGAAAAGACCAAGTTCACAAAAGGGTTTGACTCTTAAGGACATTAGAGAAATGAATTATCTTCAAAAGGTAACGTGTGCTTTCCCCTTTTCACTTGTTGCATTCTTTAAGATTTACTAAGAGTGACAAAAATGTGGTCTTGGATTTTTTAGGTGATTGATGAAACATTGAGAAGGGCTAATGTTTCCTTTTCTAATTTCCGAGAGGCAAAAGTTGATGTTAACATCAATGGTTAGTGATTTCAATCTTCCTTAATTCCCAAGTTGATTTGCTTTCCTTTTTGTTTCCAGAATTGTCACCATGTCAAAAAGGATTTGATTTTTTTTCCAGGTTATCTGATACCAAAAGGATGGAAGGTTCTTGTTTGGAACAGGAATGTTCACATGGACCCTGAAGTTTACTCAAATCCAAAAGAATTCATCCCTACAAGATGGGAGGCAAGTTTAAATTTAGTTCAAAATTTCCCCATTTCATGACCCACATTGGCAAAAAGGCATCTAACAAGTTATGGCTTAAATGCAGAACAATAAACTCAAAGCAGGATCATTCCTACCCTTTGGAGCAGGAAGCAGGATTTGCCCTGGAGCTGATTTGGCCAAGCTTGAAATCTCCATTCTCCTTCACTATTTTCTCCTTAACTATAAGTAAGTTAGCATTATTAAGACCAACACTTAGTTTATTTTGGCCTAGACAATTTGATTCTTAACTTTTCAATTCTGTTTTTAATTTGCAGCCTTAAACGGATCAATCCTGGAGGCCCCATTGTGTATTTACCTCTTCCACGGCCACTGGACAACTGCCTCGCTGAAATCATCAAGGTTGAATGATAAAAAATCAGCAACAAATGCAAAGAATTTTCATCTTGCTTGCCTGCAATTCTGTATTAAATGTAATTGATCAGCAGCCTAATAGTCTTTTTCTAGGAAAATAGCAAAGCTGCAGTTGTGTACTATCTTTTTCCTTCTTTGATAATATTAATTGTAATATCATATATGAGATTTTCTTACAAGAAAATTTTCCTTTAAAAAAGACCAATAATTGTGTTAATACCTCGTTGTTCATTCTTGATCTTTGAATTATTGAAATTGAAAAACACACAACCTAGGCCTTATTGCTACTTAATCCCAGATTATAATAAAGATATTCTTTCTTACAAGGCATAAGGGTGTTAGAACTTAGAACACTGAGAAGCATAAGAATATAATGGTATTACTATTTTTTTTTAATGGGGGGATCCAGCTGTATCATTTCATTTGTCATGTGATGTAAGTAGATATAAGAATATAAAAATGGATAAACTATTGCAGAAAAATTACTCTAATATACTTGCCTACTGGTTGACTTAACTCATTGTTAGATCTTTCAATGAACTTCAAAGAGAGATACACAGAGGGAGAAGAGAAAAATGAAGACCAAGAATATAGAATTAGAATTGGTGTGGATGATTCTGGCATTTCTGCTGGGAGCATATCTATTTCTGTTTGGTTTTCTTAAGAAAATCAATGAATGGTATTATGTCAAAAGGTTGGGGAAGAAGCAAAACTCTCTCCCACCAGGGGAAATGGGTTGGCCTTTCATTGGCAACACTTTTTCCTTCCTCAGAGCTTTCAGATCCCAAGATCCTGATTCCTTCATCAACAATTTGGTTCAAAGGTGACAGATATCTTACCTTTTTTCTATTATCAATTAATTTCTGCCTTTATGATTAATGTATTGAAAACTATAGCAATGATATAGCTTCAGTTAGAATTTAACAGCTTTATTTTGATTTCATTTTGGGGTGACAGATATGGTCAAACTGGGATTTACAAGACTAATTTGTTTTGGAATCCAAGCATCATAGTTTCTAGTCCTGAACTATGTAAGAAGGTTTTGACAGACGAACAACGATTCATACATGGTTATCCTTCACCTATGATGAAATTAGTTGGGAAAAAGTCATTGAATAATCTATCAAATTCAGAACACAAGCGTATGCGCCGGTTAATTACTGCACCAATCAATGGCCATGAAGCACTGTCCATGTACATTGGGTATATTGAAGACATTGTGATTTCTTCATTAGAAGAATGGGCTAATATGGACTCACCAATTGAATTTCTACCTGCCTTGAAGAAGATCAGCTTCAATGTCATTACAAAAATTTACATGGGGTCTTCTGATTTTGTTTCTGAGCCAATTGCAAAGTATTACGCAGATCTGTATCAAGGATTTACTTCCCTAGGCATTAATTTACCTGGTTTCACATTCCATAGAGCCCTCAAGGTAAATTTTCTTTCTTTTTTTTTTTTTAATAGTTTATATCAAGAGATGAACATGAAGAATCAGTAGATTTCTTTTACCCTGCATCAGGCAAGAAACAAACTAGTAAGCATTTTTCAAGCTCATTTGGATGAAAGAAAAGAAAGGAAAATTGATGAACCAAACATAAAGAAAGGCATGATTGACCTACTTCTGAAAGTTAAAGATGAGACTGGTGAAAAATTGGAGGATGAACGTATTATTGATTTACTACTCACATTCTTGCTTGCCGGTCATGAAACAACATCATATGCTGCAATGTGGCTTACCATTTACCTTCATGAAAATCCAGAAATTTTACAGAAAGCAAGGGTGAGTTCCAATCTTGGTTTAAGCTCCTTGACTAGGAAAAACTTGAGTTTTTTATTTAAATTTCCATAATTCAGGAAGAACAAGTGGAGATTATAAAGAGAAGACCATCCTCACAGAAAGGTTTAACTCTTAATGAAATAAGACAGATGCAATATCTATCTAAGGTATGTATGTTTGTCATTATTTTGGAGTTGATCATCTCATATGCAACTCGAAAGCTGGAATCAATCTGAATTTGGGTAATTTTCTAGGCAATTGATGAGACTTTGCGTAGAAGCAGCATCTCGTTTTCAATATTCCGAAAGGCAGAAGTGGATGTCAAAATTAATGGTCAGTTCATTTTTCTGTTGTAATTTTTCTTGTCTTTAATATCCAGTTCTGTATCTTTCTAAAAGAGGTTAATTTGTTTTGTCTCCAGATTATATCATACCTAAAGGATGGAAAGTTTTGGTTTGGAACAGAGCTGTTCATATGGATTCTGAAACATTTCCAAACCCAGAAGAATTCCTTACATCAAGATGGGAAGTAAGTAGAAAAAAAAACAAAAGACAAGATCAATATTGGTTTTGGTTTTGGTTGGTTTAAAACTTTGATAATTCTTTCATTGCTTCAAAACAGAATCATACACCAAAAGCAGGATCTTTCATTCCCTTTGGAGCAGGAAGTAAGATCTGTCCCGGAGCTGATTTAGCCAAACTTGAGATGTATATTTTCCTCCATTATTTTCTACTTAACTACAGGTAAAACCAGAGTTATTCCCTCTGTTCCTGACAGTTCATTCATTTTTCTCCCATTGTTTATATCCATTTTTGTATGTGCAGATTTGAACGGATTAACCCAGGAAGCCCAATCCAATATCTAACTTCCCCAAGACCAAAAGACAATTGTCTTGCCAAAATCATAAAGCAGCACCATTAATAGAAACTTTTTAGTTATTATACTAGTATTTACATCTTCGGCCTATATCGTTAGGTTTGGGCCTCTTCATATTTGTCATATGCGGTCTCCTATGTGAGCATTTTATAGCTGACCCCATTCATGCATAAATTAAATTTATGGGCCTAAATTATAACCTATGTATATTTTTAACTCCATCTTGGCAAACGCAATGGCAGACCAATTTCATAGCTGAGAATTGGGTTTTGTTTGGCTGACCTTTACGTAATGTTGCCTAGTCAAGTTGGGCTGTTACATTGAGGCATTGATTCCAAAATGACATCCACTGTAGATTGGTTATGTTCCAATTAATCAAAGTTTTTACTCGTGATATGGTTTATGTTTACTAAAACAAAATAGAAGATAGGATATCCAAAGAAAGATCCATTCTCATTCTTACAAGCTAAGGTGAGTAATTCGGTGAAAGGGACACTGAAATGTCAAAAGATCAGGGATTAGGGTTTAAATTTTTGATCGTAGGAAACTTTTTTTTTGTTAGAATTTTAGCTTGAAGGAGGTTTGTCTTATCAATGAAGGAGAAAATTATAGATTAATCTATTTATTAATTTTATATCTTTGGTTAAATGTTATATCTTTGGTTAATTTTATATCTTTGGTTAAATGTTCAAAGTTAGGGAACTGCAATTTCGTGGATATAGATGGTGTTATTACAGCAAGGTGAAACAGGGACGGATCCACGAATTATGAGCAGTAGAGGCACATTAATACATATATTCAATATTATATAAAAAAATAGTTATAATTAATTCAAGTGCATAATTTCTTTTTTTAGTACAAGTGCATAATTTCTACATCGAATGAAAAATATTACAATGATTCAATACAAGTTTTTATAGATTGGAATCGTAGCAAAATATTTTCATTATACTACAAAACACGTCTTTCTCTGTATTAGTAATCATTAATCTCTCATTCTATATTTAGCATTTTAATATCTAACTAAATAAATTAATATCATAGTTGAAAATAACTAAAAAATTTGCAATTTCCCTAATTTAAGTAAATAATAAAAACAATATTATGTACATTTAATTTATTCAATGTATAATTGAATATTATCTAAATTAGATGATTTAATCATTATAAAACTTCTCAAGAATACTTGAATATTTCTATAAGAATCTATAAAAGTTATAATAAAAAAATTGAATAAACCCCAATACTTACTTAAAATATTTAGATGAAAATACTTGTATTAGGAATTTTTTTTAGGAAGATGAAAAGAGGAAGAAAAGGTGAAGGTAGAAAAAGTGAGAGTGGGGAAAGATTGTGCTGGCTTGGTATGATAATGATAAACAAACTTGGAGATGAAGAAATATTTAAGAGAATAGGTGATATGTGGGACCAGAATAGCATTTATTTTACTAGTATATATAGAGGTGGCAAAATGAATTCGACCCGAGAAAAACCCGTCTGAAAAACCCGAATCCGAACTTGACTTGAACCCGATTGACAAAAAAAGTCAAATACCTGAACCGCCCGAACCCAAACAAAAAAAAACCCGAAAAAATCTAAAACCTGAATCAGAAAAAATCCGAATTCAATACTAATATTTGAAAATAAATAATAATTTTTGAAAAATTCATTTATGGTGAATAGTTTTTTAAATGAATATGTTTCAAAAGGTAAATTAATAAATTACATATAAAATCTGAAAAAGGTTAATGATATTATTCATCCGGAAAAGAATGGGTAAATGATCTGGCCAAAACCCAGCCCGGACCCGAATTAACCTGACCCAAAATTGAGCAATGCTTGTTATATACACATTACGTGTACGTTCCACGATGAATGATGCTGTCATGCGGATGTATAATCCATAAATTTTTATTTTACCAAAAAAAGGTATGAAAATATTAAACAACAAATTAGGCTTGTTACACAAATTAGCCCTTGAACTTGGACATAAGAATGACAAATTATACACCTTAATGTCCAAAATATAAGTTATATCCAAAGAGATTATATTGCAAAATGTGCATCTAAGAAAAGTTTTTTTAAGGGTATATAAATGTTCAAAATAAAATAAGTCAAAGGTCTACAATTTGTCACTCTTTTGTGGGTATTAAGTCAAATTTTTGTTTAATATTTTAGCATCATATTATTTCTTTTCTGGTTAAACAAAAGCGTACGGATTTCACATCCACGTGACAACATCATTAAATGTGGATTGCACACGTAAGGTGCTTGTAATAATCATTACATACACGTGTATACGTTTTATTGGATAAAACAGAAGTGTATAATTCAACGTTCATGTGACAACATTATTAAACGTGAATGTACACGTAAGGCTTGTAACAACCATCACTTACGCATGTATATGCTTTTATGGGTAAAACAAAAGTATATGGATTCCACGTCCACGTGACAACATCATAATGCAGAATGTAAGCGTAAGGCGCTTGTAACAACCATTACTTACGCGTGTATATGCTTTTCTGGGTAAAACAAAAGTGTATGGATTCCACGTACACGTGACAACATCATAATGCAAAATGTAAAAATAAGGCACTTGTAACAACCATTACTTACGCGTGTATTATGCTTTTCTGGGTAAAACAAAAGTGTATGGATTCAACGTTCACGTGACAACATCATAATGCATAATGTAAACGTAAGGCGCTTGTAACAACCATTACTTACGCGTGGATATACTTTTTGGAATAAAACAAAAGCATATGAATTCCATGTCCATGTGACAACATCATTAAACATGGAACATACACGTAAGGCATTGTAACAACCATTACTTACGCGTGGATACGCTTTTTGGGGTGAAACAAAAGTGTATGGATTTTACATTCACGTGACAAAATCATTCAACATGGAATGTACACGTAAGGCGCTTGTAACAACTGTTACTCATGCGTGGCTATTTTTTTGACCTCATTAGTCTTTTTCTAGCCACGCGTGGGTAACGGTTGTTACAAACGCCTTACATCTACATTCCACGTTGAATGATGTCGTCACATGTACATGGAATCTATATGCTTTTGTTTTAATCTAAAATAGAGAAAAATGCTTATAATTTATTTTTTTTGGCATGATAGTGCTTATAAATCTATCAAACAAAAAATCTGGCTTAATATCCAAATTAACCATGGAACTTAACAAAAAGAATTGACAAATTATACACCATAAACTTTTATTTTGAACATTTTTACACCCTAACAAACAATTGTTTTTAATGCATATATATCATCACTAGATAATTGTCCGTTACTCACGCTCCGCTGCGAGGTAGTTTGATTTTGTATTAAAATATTAGATGTGTTGAATTAAATAAATTAATAAAAAAATTAATTACGCATGGATATACTTTTTCGGGTAAAACAAAAGCATATGAATTCCATATCTACGTGACAACATCATTAAACATGGAACATATATGTAAGGCATTTGTAACAACCATTACTTACGCGTGGATACGTTTTTTGGGGTGAAACAAAAGTGTATGGATTTCACATTCACGTGACAACATCATTCAACATGGAATGTACACGTAAGGCGCTTGTAACAACTGTTACTCATGCATAGCTATTTTTTTGACCTCATTAGTCTTTTCCTAGCCACGTGTGGAATAACGGTTGTTACAAACGCCTTACGTCTACATTACATGTTGTATGATGTTGTCACGTGTACATGAAATCTATATGCTTTTGTTTTCATCTAAAATAGGGAAAAATGCTCATAAATTTTTTTTTGGCATGACAGTGCCTACAAATAGGGCTGCAAATGAACAGCGAGTTCGATGAACAGCTTGTGAACGGGCTCGATTAAACCTCGTTTATGTTCGTTTATTTAGTTAACAAACGAGTTTGAACAAAAATTTAGTGTTCATTTATTAAACGAGCCGAGCTTGAACAAGATGTGTTCAGTTTGTTTATGTTCACGAACAGGCTCGTTTATTGTTCATTTAAGTGTTCACGAACAGCCTCGTTTATTGTTCATTTAAGTGTTCGTTTATATAATAATCGAACGTTCATTTATTATATAATTATTTATATATTAATAATAATATATATTATTAATAAAGATTATAAAAATAATAATATTCTATTATCTAATATATTTAAATTAAAATTTAATTATTATATATAATATATATATAATTATATAATATTTTGTTCGTTTTTGTTCATTTAATAGGGAATTATTACATTGTTCATGAACAATTTTTTGTTTATGAACAATTTCAATTTTTGTAAAAATGTTCAATTATTGTTCGTTAACATGTTCGTTTGATGTTCACGAACATTTTCTTAAACGAGTCGAGCTTGAACGAGTTTCGAAAACTCTAAATTTTAAACGAGCCGAGCTCGAACGAACACCAAAATATTTAAACGAACACGAGCCGAGCTTGAATAAAGCAAAATGTTTGCGAACAAGACTGAGTTCGTGTTCAAGCTCATTCTAGCTCGGCTCGTTTGCAGCCCTACTTACAAATCTATCAAATAAAAATATGGCTTGATATACAAATTAACCATGGAACTTAACAAAAAGAATTGACAGATTATACACCATAAACTTTTATTTTGAACATTTTTAACACCCTAACAAACAACTGTTTTTAATGCATATCATTATATCATCACTAGATAATTGCCCGTTACTCGCCCTCCGTTGTGGGGTAGTTTGATTTTTGTATTAAAATATTAGATTAAATAAATTATTAAAAATTTAAATCCAAGTAATAAAAAATATAAATGATTAGTTAAAAAAAATCAATAGTTATTTAAATAATGACTGGGTTTGAAAAGTTTTTTTTATAAATATTGAACAAATCAATGATCATTATAATAATAAACAAATTAATGAGTGCCAAATATCCTAAACACATTTAACCGTATGATAAAAAAATAAAAATTAAAAAGAAAAATATGTTTTTTTTTAAATTTCATGATGGATGATCTGGATGTCACTTAAATAGATTAAGGATGATTATACAATACATTGGCAGTGTAAATTTTAGACTCCATAAGCGGATTGAGGCGTTGACATATGTCCGATTTCTTAATTAATTTTGTATTTAAAATTCAAAACTATTCCCTAAAGGCACATGTCAACCCTTAAGCCCCGAATTTATAGTCTGCTAAATTGTACTGACAGTGTATTGTATAATTTTTCATAGATTAATGATTGAGAGATTAGCGTATTAAGTTTTACAAATTTAAGTGACCAAATCGCCCAATTTCAAGCCGGCCCATGAGCACCTCTAGTGCGATGTAAGTGGATTAAAGGTTGAGTGATTAAAATAATCAATTTTACAAATTCAAGTGACCAAATTGCTATTTTTTGACCAAATCATATACCGACGTAAAGTTAATTAGTGATTAAATTTGTAATTTATCCTTCTTAATATTTAGAAACATGCAAGTGACTTATATACCTAAACAATTTTACAAAACTACCAAACAAAATGTCATAAAAAAAAGAAAAATAAATTATAAGGGAAAGGGGTGGACAATTTTGTCAATTTCCCCCTCTCTTTATATATGTTTTATGGGGAAAAAAAAAGAAAAAGGGGGATGGTAAACCAAGTACCAACAAATGGTATTATAAAGGAGAGGTAATAATTGTCTAAGCTGGGGTGTGATTTGGAGGATGAGTTCGAAGTGTTTAGATTCCCACCAGAAACTATTCTTGGAGCTTTGGATGCGGATGTTAGAGGGGTGGCTTTCCTAATATTAGCATAATTTAATTTGTTTTATGTTTCGTTTTAACCAAAAAAAAAAAAAAAGGAGGTAATAATCTTTGTATATGTATGATATAGGATGAGTTATGATCCTAAAAGTCGGTGTCATATAATCTATATAATCTATTTTGAATAAAATTCAATATTAGTTTTACATCTTATCTCATCAAATTCAACTCTTATATAGTGCAGACATTCGTTTTACTTGTTTGATCAGCAAGTTAGGGGTAAAATAAATTTTTATTTATATTCAAAATAGGTATGTCACACAATAGTAATGACATCCTAAACGACCAAAAATTTAAGATAATTCTAATGTAATTAACACCCATAGTATTAAAAAGTATTATTATTTCATGTAAAACTTTAGAGTAGTCATAGCAAACACCGATAAACATACACATTACATCACGAGTAGTCATAATAAAGCTACACAGAAGGGCCTATAACACACTTGCTTGTAACATGAGGTTTGGCCATTTATTGTTTTACACACAAAGACAAGATTGCCGAAGAAAGAAAACAGGATAACTGCAGAGGTAGCATATTGTTGGCAGATTTCTCAACTCGAAGCCTACTTGTCGTAGATTTTGATGTGAAGTCCATTTGGAAATATGAGACCAGGCTTTCGAACAATGTTCCCTCCTTTTATCACTCTCCACCTGCATGTAACAATAATAATTAATAATGATGAAATTCATTGCTTTAATTAATTCAACTAAAAAAACAGTACTTAATGAAGAAAGTAAACTAAAAGAGAAGCAAATTAATTACCTGTATTTTGTGACCATATGATGGATGAAAATGGCCATTTGAAGCTTGGCAAAGTCAGCTCCCACACACAGCCTTATTCCTCCACCGAATGCCATGAAAGTCTTGGATCCCAAATGCAACTCTTTTCCCTGTATTATTATGAAATTATATTGGAATTAATGTTTATATATATAAGTATTAACATAAATTGGAAAATTGGCTGGAATTTATATATAGTTACCTCCCATCGCCAGGGGTTAAACTGAAGAGGGTCATCGTATTTGCCAGGACTCAAATGAACAGCTGCCGGCACAACCATCACCGACCACCCTGCTGGTATTGTGTACCCTGCTTGATTAAACCAATTAATTAATCTCAGATCTTCAATGAATGAAGGGTTTACTTTTTAAAATTTTCTCTTGGAATTAATAAGATTTGGATCATTTACTTACCCTTCATCTCAACATCAGTCAACACCTCTCTGAATATTCCAGGAACAATATTTGCTAGGCGTACTGTCTCATTGATAACCTGATCAGAAGAATGAAGATATATACAAATGATTAACAATATTTAACCATATATAGCAAATTAATTAAGTTTTACTCTTACTCACCATATGTGTGAAAGTCATTGATTTATATTCTTGCCATGCAAGTTGAGAATTCTTGTTTTCTCGACTTTCCAGGATAGCCTCGTGCTCTTTCTGAAAATAATTGACATGTCAAATTAGATTAATATAGTTTTTTTCATTGCCATGCAAATTATAGTAGTTTTTAACGAAAAGAGGAAAATCTGCAGAAAACAAACTGTTAATTCTTCAAGGACTTTGGGATGATCAGAAATAAACTTGACTGCTAAGGTCATGGCTGCAGAAGTAGTCTCATGAGAAGCAAAGAGAAGCACAAAGATCAAGTCTATAGCAATTGGCTCCGTTAGAATTGAGTCCTTATTGTCCAATTCTTCGATCAAATGATCCAAGAAATCACGATTCTTCTCACTCTTTGGTGCTAATTTCCTCCTTTCATAAAGCTTTTCTTTAATCACCTTGTGGGCATTTTTTCGACCCTGAATCATTAAAAAGTTTATTTCAGCTGGTTCATGTTTACGTACGTTGAAATTAAGAAGGAACTTAATTTATGATCATTTTATATAATAAAATATTACCTGTATACATGAATGAAAAGCAAATCCTGGGATGTTTAGAGGAAATGAAATGAGACCATCCATGAAGGCTTGGAAACTATATCTCAGTTTCTTGTTTGGAGATGTGTTCATTTCATCATAGTCAATGAGTTTCTTTGCGAAATATTCGAATACCATCTATCAATATAAGCAAAGAATAAAGATAAGTTATCGAAAGTCATGGCAAAATTAAACGTAATTAAGGAATACTAAGTCAAATATTTCGAATTAGTTACAACATATATACCTCCGAAGACGCTTCTTTGACTTCCATGGTGCCAAGGATAGCCCAGGTATTAAGATGTTTGCGGGTAGCTTTGTCCATTTCAGGAAGTAAGTTTCCCTTGAGGTTTTCAGGGCTAACAAGATGGAGGACTAAATTTTTCAAGTACTTATGAACCATCCCATGGTGTTTCACTAGGCTTTCTTGCCCAAATATTTCTAAGAAACTTTCTGTATATGAAAGTAAGAAGGACTTGTTTTCTTGTTGGAGGATTTCATAATTGATGTCCGGATCTGTTGATACAATCACTTTTTGGCCTACTAAGCAAGTCCGAAACACCGCACCATACCTAGACCAAAAAATTAAAACATTAATCGATCAGACATTTGATGGTAAAGTGTTGAACTCTTAATTATAGTTCCAAATGAGTAAATTAAGTACTATCCCTAGCAATTTCAAGTGAAAATTTTTTAAAAAAAAAAAACACAAAATTGAAATTATTAAAGCATATAAGAGATTATTATACCTTTGCATTCTTTTGCTGATGAATGGTGGGATATCATGCAAATAATGGGGAGTGAAGAACTCAATGGTCTCCCCAATGAAGGGCAAACCCATTGAACCAGGTGGCAGTTGCCCATTACACTTTGGGTTATACCAATTATGCAGCCAACGGCTAATTGTCCTGAGAAGCAGCAAAGCTACAATGCAGATAAATGCTCCGCCCCACATCGGATTAGCCATCTGAAAGGGGGAGATGTTATTTTAAATAAGAGAACATAAATTAAAGAGAAAACATTTTAAAAAACAAGTTTTATTCCATCTTTTGATTTTTTAATTTTCCTTTTTCTTTTCTTTTTCTGAATTTTGATTTTCCATTTTTAGTTTTTTTTTTAATTCTTCCATTTTTTACTTTAAAGAAACATTCTCTAATTAAAAATATTTTTTTATTTTTAATTTTGAGAAAACATATTTAATTTTGATTTTTTATATCTTATTTAAATTTTGATTAATCAAAACAGATTTTTTTATATATCTTGACCGAAGTCATCGATTAATGAAAGGATGTAAAGTTTAAATTATTTAAGCCGATTCGCGTAAATCCGGGTTATTGAAAGTCCTTCCCGGGATATGTGCTCGGAAACCCGAAACATCCTGAGAAAAACCGTCTCATTCTAAGAGACAATTAAGAGGACCTCGAAAACTTGAGCACTCAATGAAAGCCCCTCCTTCTGAAGGCTACAATCGTCGGCTATTATTAGTGGTGTGCAACAGATCATAATCGACTGAAATTAAATATGAAATGCAAATGCTAATCTTAATTTGTCTCTAATTATACTAATTTTCAAAAATTTAATTCTAATTTAACCAATTCTAAATTAATTAATTATTATAGCAAATTATGAAAATTAATTCTTTAAATTAAAACTAAATTTTTAACCAAAAAAAAATTAAAACTAAATTAAAACCTAATTTCATAAATAGAATTTAATTAGACCCTAAATTGCACCAAAATCAGACTGCAAAGACCAAATAAAATAAAATATAGGGACTCAATTGAAGATAGTAACATTGCAGGACTTACATAATAAATTAAGTAACAGATATAAGAACTAAGTTGAACTAAAAGAAGTGACTAAAGTAAAAATTAATAATATTAAGTACTGAAGTCGCTAATCTACCCGGAAGGAACCCTCAGACGACGTCGTTTTCTCTACCCGGCCCTCCTTTTTCTTCCTTTTTATTTAATTTTCTTTTCTTTCTTCTTTCTTCCTCACCTTTCTCTCTCCCGGTTCCTTTCTCTAATACCAAGAAACCTCGAAACTCCACTGAAAACTAACAGCCCGAAAACCCGAAACCTAACCCACAAGAATCCGGCGAAAATAGCCGGCCAAATACCCCTAGATTCCGGCGAAACCTCTCTCTGAACTACCCGATGGAAACTCCTCAACCAATTTGAAACAAAGACACCTAAATCTCCAAGCTCCCAAAACGCCCAAACCCTAACAGAAAAATGAAAACAAGGAAACTGCAAAAAAAGAAGAACGGGGACGAGAAAAGGATACCAGGCGGTACTCAAGCTTCCTTCTTTCAAACCTGAACTTAAAACGTTCAAGAAAGGTGAGCTTCTTCAGAAACTTGGTCTTTCTCTCTTTTTTTTTTTTTTTTTTAGGGGGGGGGGGGGGGAAATATCTCAGCTGCAGAAAGAAAAAACAAACTGTATGAACCTATAATTTCTTAGAACACCGTGCCCCAAACTCTAAAAGAACAATGTTATATTTATAGCAAAATAGGTTGGAACTTGGAATCCCTTCCCTGAGTTTACGGTTCTCAAATTTGCTTAGTTTTCCCTTTTCTAACCCTCACTCTCTCACGTGTGTTCATTTTTGTTTGTAAGTGCTGAGCTAGACCAATGGAGTCCTGCAACGCTCTTTGGAGGCAAGGTAATCTCGACAGCTTGCAAATTGCTGTGAATTTGTGTATTGTTCCCTGTCCTATGCTCTTTGCTTAATTGCTTGCGAGAGGAGATTACCAATACATCAAATGTTGAACTCAAATAATTGTTTCTCCAACAGTACAAAAGTTAGGTTCTATAATAATTTATCCATGTCCTTATTCAATCGAATTGAAAATATTAACCAATAGTCTAATTAAAACTTTAAAACTCATACTCAATTGTTCAACTCAAGTGCCAAATTAGTTAGGTTCTATGGAGATACTCCATGTCCTTCAAATTGATTTTCAAATTGCTATTGAAAAGTGCTTCAAATTGAATCAATCAATTTGAAGGACATGGAGATATATCACTCCATAGAACCTAACTAATTTGGCACTTGAGTTGAACAATTGAGTATGAGTTATGAGTTTTAAAGTTTTAATTTGACTATCGGTCAATATTTTCAATTTGATTGAATAAGGACATGGAGAAATTATTATAGAACCTAATTTTTGTACTGTTGGAGAATCAATTATTTGAGTTCAACATTTGATGTATTGGTAATCTCCTTTGCTTTCACTTGATTGCCTGATGACTTTGGTGTTCTTGCTTTGGATTTGGGAAAGTGAGTTTGCTGCTGCTTTTGGTTCATGAATGCACTGCTTATGTGAACCCTACTTGTGCAAATTTTCTTCAGGTTGAATTGGGAAAGAATTTGGTGTGAATAATCTGCCATTCTGCTGAATTGAGGGTTGGTTGCAATCCTGTCTCTGCTAACTGTCTTGGAATGTTGTTGCAATTGTGAACTTGTGTATGTGCATCTATACTAATCTATAATGATGATCACATTACATTATGGATGTGATTTATCTATATGGATTATGGCTATAAGAAATTTAATTTGGCTTGATATGGACTAATCTATAATGATGATCACATTACATTATGGAAGTGACTTATCTTATATGGATTATGGCTTGATATAGATTAACTTATAATGATGATCACATTACATTATGAGAGTGATTGAAAATTACATTATTGTATGATTAATCATATAGATTTGGACCTTGATTTTGTTCTTTGAACATCAATTGTTGTGCACACAAGTCTCACATTACATTCTTTATGCATTGATCATATTAATTTGTCTATAGTCTGATAATTTAATTTATTTAAAGAGTAATTTAAGATTAATATGGTTTGAGGATTTCCTTAAAAAAAAAAAATTCATGAGTAGATATTTTTTTGAAAGTTAAAACTGAAGTAAGAATTTTATTAAGTTATTATTATCAAAATAAAACTAGACTAGTTGTGACAATTTTTAGTTATAAATTTAGCAAGATTCTACTAGAATCTTCCCAACTTGGTTAAAATGTAATTTTAATGTCAAAGAGGGTTAATTTTGTGGGTAAACCCTGTATAGTGCTAAATGGGCCCCTTTATCCACTAAAACTTCCAGCTGTTGGGTTCATCCAGCTCTTATAATTGCTAAGCCAGGTGTTAATTGGGCTCAGCCAAGTGTTATAAGCTAAGCTAGGTGTTAATTGGGCTCAACCAAGTGTTATAAGCTAAGCCAGGTGTTAATTGGTTTACATGCAAAAGCTTCAATTTTTTTTTTCGCCTCTCTCCCTGAGCATTTCTCTTTCCTTCCTTCCATCTCTTCCCTTTCCTCATACCTCTTTCTCTCGCTTCCTGTCTCCTTGATCTTTGCCTGTCCTTTTTCTTTTTCTTTTTGATTTCCTATTTCTAATCAGGGAGGTTCCTGGTCTGACGGAAAATCTGGTGTTGCATGGACAGTTAAAGGTTAGATTTGCTTAGGGTTTGCTAAATTCCTCTCTCTGCTCTATTTTTGTTGTTCTGCTTGTCCTTTTCGAATCTCGGCTTTAATCTAATGCCCATTGTTTCTATCTGATTTTGACAGGGGAAAAATAGGGAGAGAAGGTTGGCAAGGGAATTACTTCCTGTTCCTCTCTCATTCATTTTAGACCCTTTTGAGCTTCTCTATGCTGGAAGGAAGGTTCTGGGCTATTACCAGCTTCCATGAACCGCAGCTTGTCATGTTTTAGGCAAGAGCTTGATTTCTCAGGTCATTTTTTAAATTTATTGTCACATTGGGTTTCATTTTAATTGAAGTATTTACTGTTTTTTTATGTTAGATTGTAGGATTTGGACTATTCCTGTTAATTCTCTGGGGTTTCTTAATATTATTCACTACTTAACATGAGTTTTAGAATGCAGCATGACAGGCAAGAATTTCGCAGGGTTTACAGTGGAGTGATACTGTGGTAAAGGATCAGTATGGCAGTGATTGGAGCTGGGATTAGTGAGTTAGTTTAGGCTTTGTTGTTGTAAAAGTAGCTGTAAATTGCTTGATAAATCCTTTAAAGTATTTAGCAATAACATTAGATATGCTTCTTTTAGTTGCCAATCTTCCAAAATATGAATGTGCCTATTTTCATGTGATAAACAAATTTCAAAAGCTCATTGTTTAATGTATGATGAAGCAAATCTCTCTAATTTTTCTTAGTTAATTCTAAGTATTTCAGTGGATGGAACTTTAAATTTGCAGATGATTGTATCCGGTTCATTTAATAATTGTTTTATTCTTCTCCATTCAGCCAGTTCAAAGTCCACCAAAAAAGTGAAACTAAGCTATAATAGATTTATTTATGGCCTTCCCAATTTATGTCAGTGTCTCAAATAAAGAAGGCCTTCCCAATTTATGTCAGTGTCTCAAATAAAGAAGATTATTAACGAAAACCCAATAGCAAACATGTTAAGACTTGAGATATGAAGGGAATACATGTCCCAATAGAAAAGGTAAATCAATCACAGCTTTACTCCAAGCTAGTTGGTAGTAATTTGTTGAGCAAAGTAAAACTTTGATTTTCAATTTTTCATCCAGCAAATGCTGAAAGTGTCAGGGATAGACTATAATCTTTGTTAAGACAGTGGTAAGAATTACAGGCATAAGAACAAGATTGTTTAATTCAACCAAACGATTCTGTTGGACCAAAAAAAAAAAAAAACGATTCGCCCCAGTTCCAAAGTCCAAAGCCCTTCCTGGGAATATTTGCTGACACTCTCAGTATATTCTGCTCTCTGTTTCCCAAAATCATGTCCAGATAGTACAAACATCAACACCACGTGACATGATAATTTAAGTACTAATTTACAGCACAAAGAAAACTTGTTGACGTGTAATCAAGTTAAGCTCTTTGAATGCATGAGGGTTTTCATATCATATATATATAAAGACATAATTTCATGCATAAACTGCCAAATTGTCTCACCAAACGTTTCGCCACATTTCCTGCTAAGATTTACGGACTCACAGCATATTCTCAGCATATTCTTTTCTCTATTTCCCGGAATCATGTTCCATATAAGACAAAAGACCCCATCAACACTACGTTACTCTATGTTTACAGAAAAAAAGTTACTGATGTCAGATGTGTAAAGCTCTTTGCGCGCCAGCATCATGTTCTGACATAATTTCATGCATAAACTGCCAAATTGTTTCAGCAAACTATTCCCACGTTCCAAATGAAAGAATCATCCTACTAATATTCAAGCATACCAAAGTCCTGGCCAAAAAAAAAAAAAATACCAAAATCATAAAGTGCACCAATTAGTATACTACTCCGGCCCATATCGTTGGGTTTGGGCCTCTTCATACTTGTCATCTGCGGTCTACTATATATGTGGACATTCTATAGCTGACCCAATTCATGGATAAATTAAATTCATGGGCCAAAATTATAACCTATGTGTATTTTCAACTCCATCTTGGCAATCGCAATGGCTGACCGATTTCATAGCTGAGAGAATTGGTTTTGACTAACCTTTACATAATGTTGCCTAGTCAAGTTGGGCTGTTAGCCATTGATTCCAAAACGACATCCATACAACGTTTAAATATTCTATAATTTAATACATACACTGGTTTTTGTTTTTTTTTTCTTTATCCTAGGGATGCAACCGGGTAGGGCACCCGCGAATTTTGAGGTACCCGTACCCTAACCCTATTATTTTCTAGGGTACCCGAACCCTATAACTACCCGGTTATTTTTTAAAATCACTACCCGTACCCTACCCGTATAGAATATCAACTACCCGTTAACTACCCTAACCCGATAAAAAACCCAAATATTTTTTTTACTTTATAATTAAATAATAATAAATAGATTAAAATTAAATGAATAAATTAAAATTAACTTGTATAATTGTAAAAAAAAGTTAAAAATTATATTTTTAACAATAAACAAATTTTAATTAGATTAATTAGGAGTAATTTTTAAGTAAAAATATAATATATAAATAAAAATATAATATTAAAATAATTAATTAGTAACCGGGTTCGGGTAGTGGGTACCCTAAGGTCACTACCCGTACCCTACCCGAACCCGTCACGGGTACTAAAATCACTACCCATACCCTATCATAACCCTATTATATAATACCCTAACCCTACTTAATCGGGTCGGGTAGTGCCGGGTACCCTATTATCTACTACCTACTTGCATCCCTACTTTATCCCATCCGGTATCCAGGGCTTTGCCCTGATTAATCCGGATCCGACCCGCGTCGCGCACCTGGTTATGGTGGGTGAGTCTCCCAACAGGGGCAGCTGCGTATGCAAGGTCTCGAACCTGAGACCTGCTTAAGCTGGAACAAGCCGCTTACCACTTGATCCAACCCCTTGTTTGGTTCTTTTACTTTTTATTCCCCACCTGGTATCCATAGTTTTACTCTCATTAATTCAGATTCGATCTGTATTGCATATTTGAATTTAGTGGGTGAATCTATCAACGAGGGGTTGTTTCAGATTCGATCTGCGTTGCACATTTGAGTTTAGTGGGTGAATCTATCAACGGGGCGGCTGCGTACATAAAGTCGCGAATCTGACCTGCTTAAGTTGAAACGAACCGCTTACCATTCGATTCAACCCCAAGTTGACGTTTAAATTTTCTATAATTTCAAAAGTAAACAACCATGGAATGATGTCATATATTCCCTAGAAAAATGATGTCTTATATGCCATCAACCTTTGTTAAGTGAATTTTACTAATCATATTTATTCAAAAATTTTGGCGCTTTAAATAAAAATTTATTATAAAGAAAAGAAATTCTTTATGGTGCCAAGTACCAACAAATGGTACTAATTTTTAAAACCAAGACTCCAGGAGAGAATCTTTGTATAGGTATATAGTATGCATTTTATAATAGGATGATCATAAAAGTTATTCGCTTAATGGCCTACTTTGAAGTATCACAAAAAGGATATTTTGTCACCTAATATTTTTTTATCCAACTTTGCTCCTTAAGTATGAAATAAATGACACTTTGTCTCCTGTCGTAATAGAATTCAGTTATGTGTGTGCACGTGACTAACGGATCTGTTAACTCGAGATTTTTTGCTAACATGGAATTTCCACGTCAACCAAAAAATGGATTCCAAACTAGATTTTTATCAATTTCTGGAGAATAAAAAGGTTGACGTAGGGTCCACTTTTAAGTGGCGTGCAAATTTCATGTCAACAGACAACCTCGAGTTAATAGACCCGTTAATAACGTGCACGCATGTGGCTATATTTTGTTCCGACAGGAGGCAAAATGTCTTTTTTTTTTCATAATTCAGGAGGCAAAGTTGGAAAAAAAAATTAAGACGCAAAGTGTCCTTTGTGATACTTCAGGGGGATTTTGGACATTAAACTAAAAATTATTGCCACCTAATATATTTCGAATAAAATTCAAAATTAATTTTGCTCATTGTCTCATTAAAAGTCTAACTCTTATTAATTGCAGACTTTCATTTTCCTTGTTTTAGTAAGCTAGAGGTAAAATGAATTTTGATATTGATTCAAAGTAGACTCTGTGACACAATTCTAATGACATCCTAAAAAGTCTCATTTTTTAGATCATCCTAATGTAATTAACACCAATATATAAAATTGTAAAGGATTATTATTACATGTAAATAAACTTTAGGAGAAATCATAATAACAAACACTAATACACAAACAGAAGGGCCTATAAGGCTATAACACACTTGCTTGTAAATTGTAATTGTAACATGAACTTTGGCCTTAATTTTTTTGGTTTTACACACAAACACAAGATTGTCAAAGAAAGAAAAAAGGATAACTGCAGAGGTAGCTTATTATTGTTGGCAGATTTTTTTTTTTTTAACTCGAAGCCTACTTGTCGGAGATTTTGATGTGAAGTCCATTTGGAAATATGAGACCAGGCTTTCGAACAATATCCCCTCCTTTTATCACTCTCCACCTGTAACAATAATGATGATGATGAAATTCATTGATTTAATTATTTCAACTAAAAAAAAAACAGTAATTAAGAAAGCAATTAAGTAAAAGAGAAGCAAATTAATTAACCTGTATTTGGTGACCATATGATGGATGAAAATGGCCATTTGAAGCTTGGCAAAGTCAGCTCCCACACACAGCCTTATTCCTCCACCGAATGCCATGAAAGTCTTGGATCCCGCATGCAACTCTTTTCCCTGTATTATTATGAAATTATATTGGAATTAATGTTTATATATATATAACATAAATTGGAAAATTGACCGGCATTTATAATATAGTTACCTCCCATCGCCAGGGATTAAACTGAAGAGGGTCGTCGTATTTGCCAGGACTCAAATGAACAGCTGCCGGCACAACCATTACCGACCACCCTGCTGGTATTGTGTACCCTGCAAACCACCCAACCCAACATATTCATCATTGCTTGATTAAACCAGTTAATTAATCTCTTCAATGAATGAAGGGTTTACATTTTAAAATTTTCTCTTCGAATTGATAAGATTTTGGATCATTTTTACTCACCCTTCATCTCAACATCTGTCAATGCTTTTCTGAATATTCCTGGAACAATATTTGCTAGCCGTGCTGTCTCATTGATAACCTGATCAGAAGAATTAAGAAGATATATAGAAATGATCAAGAATATTATTCAAAGGTTTTACTATACCTATAATTATTAGTTAGACAATCCATTGGCGTTACTCACCATATGTGTGAAAGTCATTGATTTATATTCTTGCCATGTAAGTTGAGAATTCTTGTTTTCTCGACTTTCCAGGATAGCCTCGTGCTCTTTCTGAAAATTAAGATGCCAAATTAGATTAATTATTGACATGCAAATTACTTGTTTTTAACGAAAATTAAGATGACAAATTAATTAATCAGGGAACAAACTGTTAATTCTTCAAGGACTTGGGGATGATCAGCAATAAACTTGACTGCTAAGGTCATGGCTGCAGAAGTAGTCTCATGAGAAGCAAAGAGAAGTAGAAAGATCAAGTCTATAGCGATTGGCTCCGTTAGAATCGAGTCCACATTGTCCACTTCTTCGATCAAATTATCTAAGAAGTCATAATTCTTCTCACTCTTTGATGCTAATTTCCTCCTTTCATTAAGCTTATCTTTAATCACCTTGTGGGCATTTTTTCGACCCTGAATCAAATATTTCGAATCAAAAGTTTGTTTCACCAGCTGCTTCATGTTTACGTATTAAACAAGGAACTGTTCAACTAATTTATCACCTGTAAACATGCATGATAAGCAAATCCTGGGATGTTTAAAGGAAATGAGATGAGACCATCCATGAAGGCTTGGAAATTATTTCTCAGTTTCTTGTTTGGAGACGTGTTCATTTCATCATAGTCAATGAGTTTCTTGGCAATATATTCGAATATCATCTATCAATATAAGCAAAGATAAAGATATATGTTAATATATATATCTAAAGTCAAGGCAAAATTAAACGTAATTAAGGAATATTAACACACACACACACACACACACATATATATATATATATTTATTTATTTATTATGGTAAAAATTTCGAAATTAGTTACAACATACCTCGGAAGATCCTTCTTTGACTTCCATGGTGCCAAGGATAGCCCAGGAATTAAGATGTTTGTGGGTAGCTTTGTCCATTTCAGGAAGTAAGTTTCTCTTGAGGTTTTCAGGGCTAACAAGATGGAGGACTAAGTTTTTCAAATACTTATGAAGCATCCCATGGTGTTTCACTAGGCTTTCTTGCCCAAAAATTTCTAAAAAACTTTCTGTATATGAAAGTAAGAAGGACTTGTTTTCTTGCTGAAAGATTTCATAATTAATTTCAGGATCTGTTGATACAATAACTTTTTGGCCTACCAAGGAAGTTCGAAACACCGCACCATACCTAGACCAAAAAATTAAATCAGTTAAATTGCTTCAACATTAATTAATCTAAATGGAATATTGGCATCATAAGACATTTGGTTTGATGATAGAGTGCTGAACTCTTACAAGTTTCAGTTCCACAGTGACTAAAATTCGATTCCTAATTAAAACCTCAAGCATTAAAAAAAAGTTGAGTCAAAAATTTGAAAGCATCTAAATTCTAATCTCATATATATATATATATATATATGAGATTATTGATTATACCTTTTCATTCTTTTGCTGATGAATGGTGGGATATCATTCAAAGAATGGGGAGTGAAGAACTCAATGGTCTCCCCAATGAAGGGCAACCCCATTGAACCAGGTGGCAGTTGCCCGTTACACTTAGGGTTATACCACTTATGCAACCAACGGCTAAATTTCCTGAGAAGTAGCAAAGCTACAACGCAGATAAGTAGTGCTCCGCTCCACATCGAATTGTCTATATTATGTGGCTAATTACTATGGATTTTGTGGAGTGTATGCATCTGCACTGCATGGGACTCCTATATATATAGTATATAGTATAGGGTGAGAGGTTAATTTAGACCAAAAATACCAGAAGGAACCCATAGTTGAGAGGTTAATTTATTATTATTATATATATAATAATAATAAATAATTATATATTCATTAGATTCTATGCCAAACAAACATTTTGCATTAGGTATATATATAATTAACATTTTGCATTAGGTTTATCCAAGGGAGAATATATATGATTATATATAATGAATTGTTATACTAAATTATCCAAGTTGTTTTTTTCTTTCTTTGAGGTAATTATTACATAATACTATTGGATAATTTTTTTTTAGCAAAAGAGTTGTTAATTTAGTTTTAATATATAATACTAACAATTGGATAATTTAGTACTATATAATTCTCCACTACCTAATTAGGCAACTCTTTTAAAATAGTTCTATACAACATTTGTCTGTGCTAAAAAAACGTTCTATACATTTGTCTTATTAGAGTTAATTAATGTCAAACTAATTTTGCCAAAAGTCGCGCGGTTCTCCTTTTTTAGGATGAATCTAATCATTGGGCTTGGCGAATATGATAGGCTAAATAAGTTTGAGACGATTTAATTTAATTTAAAATTTAAACGGCTCAATAATTTTCTTTTATGATACTAAATCCACCTGCTTAAGTGTTTTTCCTTTTCTTTTGTGGCCATCTTAATTCCCATATGCTTCAACTAAGGCATCTTGGGTTTAATTTGCTTGATGTTGCTTGCCACTCCAATCAGAACAGATTATTAAGTTAGGTTTCTTTTCTGGGTTTGTAGAGAAATTTTCAGATTTTGTCAATTAATAAACAATCGAAATGTATTGGATTTAGAAATTTAGAGCGAGAATTATTAGATTCAAGAACAAAAGGATTATAATTTAGTTAGATTTCTTTGAGTTTATACCTCAATTTACAATTGAGGGTAAATTGGTCTTATCATAATTGTGATCAAGATGTGTGGTTAGGATTTAATCAAAATTCCTAAAGAAACTAGATTTCTGCACCACCCTAGTTCAAGTTGAATTAGGAAAGTCTTGTAAATTAATTGTAAGGGCTGAAATTAATTAATTAATAATTATTTTATTATTAAAATTCTTGTGTATGCCGCTGCTACCCAGGTGAGTGGCACAGAGAATCAAATCGGAAGCAGTTTCCTTTGATATTGTTGCCTGCTAGGGAGGCAAACAAGTAAAAAAGGAAAATTGCTTACCATCTGACCATGAGATGAAAAATACCTCATGGACATACATAGCAAGGCCCAAATCGTCTCCTAGTCAGAGGAGAGGCCGCCCTCTGCCCTGCAGAGAGATATTTTTCTCTTCCTGCAGGAAGGAGACAGAGAGCTAAAGTTTGTCAGCAAGAGAAACATCTGTGCACGTGAGAGAGGCATGAGATTTTCAACCTCACACCTCCTGCATATAGTCGACCAACCATAGTGGAGAAATCGCCTAGCCTTGTTTCCCTCCCCGGGAGGCGAAACTGCAACTTGTATTTTGTTCAATTAAGGACAAAATGGTAAAATTGATCAATTGAAGAGGCTAGAGCTGCGATTTCTACCAAGGAGCATACCATGATGATCCTTGAGCTATGTAGATCATCTTGGTAAATTTTCACCTCATTCTGACATCGGAACAAAAACTTATGCCCGGTTTTCAGTTAAGGACATTTTTGGGAGTGAAACCAAATTCACCATGATAGAGAGCTCGAATTAACTTGGGGTTTTTTCCATGATCTTATGGAGATATTCTAAGCCTACTAGTGAAATTTTGGTTAAATCCGAGATGGTTTGCAACTTTTGCATTCTTTTCAATTAAGGAAATATGGCTTTCTCACCCCGGTTTAAGCCATTTTCTTAATTAATTATTATTATTATGATTTGAAGAGCTAAATATGGCCAAGTAAGAGTAATTTCGTGGCTTTGATGATTAGAGTTCAATTCATGATGTCAATTGGCCACTACTTAGTCAAATTAGCTAAATTCAGCACAAAAGAAACAACAAAAGCCTGCTGCATTGTGATAGGCAGAAGGAAGAATTGCCATTAACTACCCAGGAGGTAGATTTTCGTCTCCTATCCTAGTAGAGTGGCGCCCTTATGCATATCATGTCCTCTCCCCAGCAGTTGGATGTAATCAGAAGAAAAATGAAGCTTCACTGCACTTTCCTGAAAGCTGTCATCTGCATAGGATGAGGATTTTGCCTTTCTCAGCAAGGCAATCACATTAAATGCTCAAGCCCAAACCGTCCCCTATATAAAGGGAGGCCATTTTCAGGTTTCAGCAGATTCCGCATCTCAGACATTTCTCCCGAGAAATCAAAAACCAGCTCCTGCAGCTACAAACTTGCTCCGCGCAAAAAACCAAGCTCCGTGCTTATTTTCTCTCTGGCCCTGCGCCATATTCACTCTTGTTAATCACGAGTTCTTCACTCGTTCAACAAATTCTCCTTGTTTAGATCTTGTCTCAGGACAAACAAACACTCTTTTAGTGTTTTTCTCTTGTTTCAATCTTTTCTCCGGACATACAAACACTGTACACGTGTTATTCATTCAGAAATAACAAATCGGTTTGTTATTTTCTTTTCAATTTCAATCACAATCAAAGCAGATCTCTCAGATCTGATCCAAAAGAGAAGAGGCCCAGTTTTGAGAAGCAGTTCGTGTGGATCCAATGATTTAGATGCTCCGGTGTGACTTTGATCCAGTCCCCACAATCGTTCTGATCTTTTAATCTGCTGCTCCGCGCATCAGATCCAGTTTTTACAACCTCTTTGTCAATTTCAGCAAATTGACTGGCACGCCCTTACGCTGTCATAAAGAATACTTCGCGAAAACTCTAGCAAGAGATTTTTGACGCAACACAAATATGTCCATTTTGATTAAAAAATAAAATTTGGATTTTTTTTTAAAAAAATTTTAATCGGTAAGAGGTGCAACCGTTGAATAGCAGTATTAATAATAAAAAAACTAGATTTATTGATTTTTTTCAATCTAATAATTGGAAGTCATGATGTCAAAAAAAAAAAAATTGGAAGGCATGTATATTTATTTTAAAGGGCTTCTGAAGTTATAAGTTTGCATATGAATGAGGTGGCCTCCTGTAGTGTATAGGATTTGATGGACTTGACATGCAAAATCAAATATTTACTCTTTTTCTAGTTAACATTAGTCTAGTGGCCAAAAAAAAGATAATAATTAACATTAGTCTTATATATATATATATATATAATATACACGCGTACCTAACAATCATAATACAAAATATATTAGTTTATCCTTTTTGACAATATATTAGTAGTTTATTATTATTGCCTCACTTTTTTACTTATTTTTCATAATTTTAACAGGAACTGCAGCCACAAACAATGACTATGGAGTTGTGATATTCTCTTGACTATGGAGTTGCGATATTCCATTGGCTGTGCTTTGTCTTTTCATGAGTATTGTAAATTCTTGATTGTAGCGATATTGTAATACACAATTAGAACGAATATAATGTGCTAGAATTAAAGTAATACAAATTTTGGCAAAAAAAAACTAAAATAATAAAAATAAGATTTTAGACTCTTATATTTGTCTTCAATTTTCTTAAATAAGGTTAAGATTAGGTTAAGGTAATCAATGAAACGTAAAAATTTAATTGGGTGTGGTAAGATGTAAATCAGGATCTGATCATGATTCAAATTTGATTAGGTAATATCATTCTAGTGGAATCCAAAAACCGGACTAAAAGTCTACCATTATCCGAATCCTAAAGAATTGCTTACACAAGAATGCCTTTTTTTTTTTTTTTTTTTTTTCTGAACCCCTTTTTAGGATAATCCTATTAGAATTTAAACTCAAACTTAATATAAGTTTAACTTTAGATAAAAGCCCAAAACGGGCCCAAAATGAAGGAAATTGCACTGACCAAAAAATGCCAAAAGATAAAAAATTACGGCCCAAAATGAAGGAAATTGCCCTAACCCTAAAAGGACCCAAATTGAAGGGACTTTCATTGACCCAAAGCTGGCCTAAAATGATCCAAAAAAATTAAAGTACATAAAGCTGTAATTAATTTGAAAAAATGAGAATTTTATGTACTACACCAGATTTTTTATATATATATATTGAGATAATACTAAATTGATGACTTTCATTCTTTATTCAAGATTTTCTCCTATCCCAAAATTAAAAATCATTTTTTTTCTCTCACATTTTTCTTAAAATTAAATTTTTTTTGCGACTATTAAAATAAAAAAAAAATCTGACGCAATTCACTTGAATACACATGAATAATATCTAGTATTATACTATTGTTTGTTAACATGTGTGAAAGCGCGGGTTAATTTCTAGTCATTGTTTTTTTTTTTTTGGTATATTTACTAATTTCTAGTCATTGTTGATTATAGCTGACCGATATCTTGAATTTTCATTTTTGTTGACTACTATCTTTAATTCATAGGAAAAAAATAACATTCGTGTAAGGACAATTTTCAATTTTCTTGAATTTTCTACTTTCCTTGTCGCCTATTAACTCTTACATTTTCTTTTTTTCAAATTTCATTCAACTTTGAAATCTACAGCTGCTATTATAAAACAAAAAACAAGAAAAAAGAAATCTACAGCTGCAATTTTATAATTTTATGCCACATTCTGCAAGTTTATAATATTATATTATACGGACAAGTCAATTTAATATTCTAAGGTCTGGTTTGGCATTGTGTTTGAAGATAAAAAAAGTTGCTTTTGAAGCCAAACGCAATACCAAATAAATCATGGTTTGTGTCAAAAGCTGATTTTGAACGCAAAAGCCAAGCCAACCCGAAAAGCTAATCCTTAGCTGTTTTTGCATTTCAAAAGTGCTTTTGGACATTAAATGACTAAAATATCCTAATTATTTTTCTCTTTCCTTTTTAACTACCATATCCTTTTTAGACATTTTTTCACAGCAATACCAAACATTATTTACATTTTCTACCGCAATTTAAAAAAGCACTTCTCAAAAGCACTTTTTCCAAACCAAACTTATTCAAATTGCAACCTCAATACCAAACTAAGTCTAAGATTTAAATATATACCCATGTGAGCTTTTAGATTATCAAATGTGTTACTGTTACGTAGACATTTTTCTTAAATGGTATACATATAATCATGCAAATTTAAGTATACAAATTTAAGTCAGATTTAATTGCATTCTTCAAAAACTCTTTGATTATTCAAAATTCAAAAGCTTATAATTACAGTTTGACGGGTAAATGGCGGTTTTTTTCATCTTACAAATTATCAACTAGACAAATGCCAATTGATGATTGACATAGCCAGCAATTTTGCAGCTATAAATATGAGCACATAACAAGCTGAAAAATGTACAAATTAATAGATCAAAAAAAAAATCTAGAAAGAGTAAATCAAAGAAGAAAGAAAATCCAAAATGGGGTTCGAATGGTCGATTGTGGCAGTTTTGGTAGGAGCATACGTTTTTTTATTCGTCTTCCTGAAGAAAATAAACGAATGGTACTTCGTTAATAGGTTGGGGAAAAAGCAGAGTCCTCTGCCTCCAGGTGATATGGGATGGCCATTCATCGGAAGCATGTGGTCATTCCTTCGTGCTTTCAAATCACAAGACCCTGATTCCTTCGTCAATAATTTGATGAAAAGGTTAGTTTTTGCTCTTACATTTCCTCATTTTCATTTCATTACCCAAAATCTGAGATTAGTAATCAATGGGAATTGGTGGCAATTACAGGCATGGAAGAACAAGCATTTATAAGACTCATTTGTTTGGGAGTCCAAGCGTTATAGTTTGCAGTCCGGAGCTATGCCGGAAAGTCTTAACAGATGATGAACACTTCAAATTCGGCTACCCTTCGTCGGCAAAACAATTAGGAGGCAAAAAATCGCTGCATGGGGTTTCGGCTTCGGAACACAGGCGTTTGCGGAGGCTAACGACGGATCCTATTAGTGGACAGAAGGCATTAGCTTTATATGTAGGGCACATTGAAGACATTGTGATCCCTTCATTGGAACATCTTGCAAGTATGAACCGTCCCATCAAGTTCTTCAATGAGATGAAGAGGATTAGTTTCAAAGTTGCTGCCCAAATTTTCTTGGGTTCCACTCAGGATTCAGTTGTTTCGTCAATGGTGAAGTATTATACGGAGTTGTTCCCTGGCGTTCTTTCGTTTCCAATTGACATCCCTGGTTTTGCATTCCACAAAGCACTCGAGGTAAATTTTGGTTTGAAATTTATATTGTTAAAAAATATAGCGGTTTCTTATGAGTATTGAGTAACATCACTTATCCGTCTAATTTTATCGTCTAATATCCCGCTCTTGACGGGACATTGACAAAGATTATTATAATTTCTAATCTCCTATTCAATAATATTTTAAAAATCGAGAATTTACCCGTAAACTTTCTTTATTTGTATAGGGGGAAAATTTGGAATTAAATTCTTGTCTTAATTATGAGGCGGGATAATGGGTAAAATGAGACGGGCAAAAAGTATTTTCCGTTTCTTTTTTTTTTTTTTGAAGAAAATGTAATTTTCATTCATGAAAATGAAATTACATCGTTCATAACATAAATTACAATAGATTGAATTTCATCATCAATGTCTTGATCTGGATTTGTCATCATGATATGAATCATTTGAATTGGAGTTTCGAACTTTTCCCATGAATCTCTAGCACGCGCGACACCTCTTCGTTTTCGCTTCTGTGAGCTTTCACAAACGACAAAAAAGTGAGTGATCCGAAAACCTTGCCGATTGATTCGAAAACCACAAATAAAACCCATCTCAATAAGATGGTGAAATCCCCAATTTATTGTAAACTCAAAATACATCAAACAAATTGAATAAACTGACTCGACAAACTGAACTAACTCAAACATCCAAGATCTAAAGATCTGGAGACTCATAACCCAAACAGATCACCAGATCTGTGGGATTTTATTCTAAAACTAAAGAAAAAAACAAGATACGAAATAAAAAATCAACCTCCTCCTCCCCCTTGACAGTAATAGCCAAGGAGGAGCGAAAAGAGAGCAAAGCAAGAAAAACTAGAGAAGGGAGAAAAAGGGAGACGGCTAGGGTTTTTAGTATTTTCCGTTTCTTATTGATTGTAATCTATATATAATCTGATTATTATATGTTTGAATTGAACAATTGACTAGGCAAGAGAAAAGCTGGTGAAGACAATATTTCAAGCGGAAATAGATGGAAGAAGAGCGCGGAAAACTAATGTTGAAAACAGGAAGAAAGGAATGGTGGACTTACTTATGGAAGTTGAAGATGACAATGGCGAAAAATTGGAGGATGAGCATATCATTGATTTATTGTTGCTCATATTGTTCCCGGGGCATGAAACCACAGCACAAACTGTAATGTGGGCTATTATCAGCCTCAATGAACATCTAGAAATGTTGCAAAAAGCCAAGGTGAAATTACTTACTCTTTCAATAGCTAGATTAATAATGATTTTCATCAAACACTTTCCATTTTTTGATTTTAGAGTTTCTAATTTCAACTGAATTTGGAATATTTCACCTTTCAGGAAGAGCAAGAGTCTATCATCAAGAGAAGGCCATCTTCGCAAAAAGGTCTGACCCTCGCCGAAATCAAACAAATGGAATATCTACCTAAGGTTTGCTATACAACTTCTCAAATGTGCTAGACTTTAAATATTTCTAGTTCTGAAATTCCTTGCATTTGATTTCTGATTTCCACGCCATAAATCACAATTTTACATTATTTCAGGTGATTGATGAGTCTTTGAGGAGAAGCAATTTTGCTTTCTCAATTTTTCGGAAGGCTGAAGCTGATGTTGAGCTTAATGGTTAGTCGTCTCTGAATACCTTCGGCTCTTCATTTTCCTTAAACATTCCTCTGTTTTTATCTCTGTTTTTGTCACAAAATGACGAGGGATTTCAATTTTCCAGGTTATACCATACCAAAAGGATGGAAAGTTTTGGTTTGGCACAGGGCTATTCACATGGATCCTAACATTTATTCAAACCCAAAAGAGTTCCTTCCTTCAAGATGGGTGGACCATAAATTCAAGGCAGGTTCTTTCATTCCCTTTGGAGCAGGCATTAGGACATGCCCCGGAGCTGCTCTTGGCAAACTTGAGATTTCCATTTTTCTTCACTATTTTCTCCTTAACTACAAGTAAGTAATCTCTTTTCTTTGACTTAGATCATACAAGAAAAATGGCTTAAATCTCCATGAGCTGCTGACTTCAGTTTTTCCCTTTTAATATCACTGCAGGCTTGAAGAGCTAAACCCAAAGGGACCAATTAAATGGCTACCCTCGCCACACCCAGTAGACAATTGTCTTGCAAGAGTCATTAAGCTCCCATGAAACCTCACAAATTGTTATTTACGGACCCATATATATGTTTGGATTTTGGGCTTATTCGTATTTGTTTTCTGCAATCTGTTTGACATTCTAAAGCCCGATCCAATCAATTATGTTGGTCCGTAAAAGTACCCAATTACTTAATAAGAAAATACTATGATCTCTCTAAATTTGAGTATTATCTACTGTCTCTCCAACAAATTAATGCTCATTTCCTCATCAAAATTTTCTTACCAATGTCTGCAGAGAAAAAGATCAAATTAACTCTAGTCCTTTACAATTAATCCCATAAATATATCTTAAAAAAAAAACATTTTGACAAAACCCATTTCATGGGCCGTATGGCATGATCTGAGTACTAATTTAATAAATAAATATAAATAAATAGAATAAAAGGTGCAATGAGCACGAGTGTCGTGCCAACTTTGCAATCAGCACGAGTTAATATTATATATATATATATATATATATATATCAGCATAATAATGCTATAAATATTTTCATTCCATATAGAAAATTAATACTAGTACTAGATTAAAAGGACTTTGCTACACGCCCTTCAAATTTGTCACACACAATGTTTCCTCCTGATGTGTCTATTATATGTCAGGCCAATTGTTATCATTTTATTGGTTCCAATAAATCATTTATAAATTTTAATTTTTCTAACCCTTAAAATAAAATTTTAATTTTAATTTGGACTAAACTTAGTGAATTAGTTATATATTTTATTTCTAGAACCCTATAACAATATTATTAATTATGGAATTTACCCTTAAAATAAAAATAAAATTTTAATTTGGGGCTAAACTTAGTGAAATTAGTTTTGTATTTTATTTCTAAAACCCTATAACAATAAATTATTAATTTTGAAATTTACCCTTAAAATAAAAATAAAATTTTAATTTGGGGCTAAACTTAGTGAAATTAAGGCTAAACTTAATAAAAAGAATAAAAATAGAAAAAAAAAAAAGAAAGGAAGAGAGAAGACACGTGGCCTAACGTGTGATGGACACATCAGGAGGGAGAATTGTGTATGACAAAATGGAGGGATAAAAAGAATTATCCAGATTAAAAAAAGGGATTAATAGCCGGAAAGGATTCATGTATGAAACCAAAACATTGAAGTAATTAGTAATTACTAATTACCAATAAGGGTTGGATCAAGTGGTAAACAGTTTGTTCCAGCTTAAGTAGATCTCAAGCTGGAGACCTTACGTGCACAACTACCCCTATTAGTAGACTCATCTAGGGAAAAAAAAGGAAGAAGTAATTAGTATGTAATATATTTTGGGTTTATATACAATACACCGTCAGTGGAGTTTAACAGACTGCACAAGCGGGTCTTGAAGGGTGACATGTGTCCTCTAGGGACTAGATTGAAATATTTAAAATTTAATTAATTCAGAAAATCAACATGTGTTAACTCCACAACCCGCTTGCGGAGTCCAAAATTTACACTGCCGGTGTATCAAATAATTACCCATATATTTTTCTCCCGTCTATTCTATACTGTATGTTATCCCGCCTAATAATTAAGGCTATAACATAAGAGTAATTAATATGTTAAGCCCATGGTTACAAATAAGGGAAAAAAAATTTAGGTGGACCGGTCCACCACGTCATTTGTGGTCCCGACCAACAAGATTTTGACAAATCAGATTTCTTCCTAAAATTTAGAGGCACAAATTTAGCACCAGGTTTAGCCCCTAGTTTCACCGAATGAGATTTACAGGGTAAGTCCCTAAATTTAGGACATTAATTGGCTAGGGTTTTAGAAATTGTAGGAAAAAATCTGACTTGTCAAAATCTTATTGGTCGGGACCACAGATGACGTGGTGGATCTGGTCCACCTAATAATTTCTCCAAATAAGGGGGAGTTTACAAGGTAAAGCTCTTATTTTATGACATTAATTATTGTATAAGATTTTAGACATTATAATAAGTTTTTTCAATAACACGTCAGGCGGGATATTAGACGGTAAAATTAGGCCGGGCAAGTTGCACTACTCTTATAAATAAGGATAATTCTTTTTGAGCCTCCAATTTGTCCCTCTAACTTGACCCTCCTAATAATTAAGGAAATAAATTAAATCCATATTTAGCCCCCCTAATAATTAAGGTAGAAATTAAATTCAGGTTTAGCCCCTAGTTATAAATATGGAGAGTTTGAGGGTAAATCCCTTGATTTTAGGCTATTATTAAATAGGGTTTTAGAAATTATGCTAAGATTTCTGATGACACGTCAAAAGGGACAAGTTGAAGGGTCATGTAGCAATACTCGATAAATAATTGTCTTCAATTTATTGTGATTGACTTTTTATTTTTGTTTTCAATATAATTCTTTTAGGAACAATATATATGTTATTCTAATTGGAAAATTGGCTCCCTGATCTCTCTCCTGATCAAGGGGCCTTTCACTGAAGACACGATTTCCTTCCCAATTTGTACTTAACATATATACTCCATACTTTTGGTCCGCAATTTGATCAATGGCATCTGTTTTTATATAGTATGAATAAGATTAAATAGTGCTATAAGATCATATAGCAAGATTTTATAGCAAAAGATTATGAAAAACAAGATAGATTAATTAATTTGGTTCTGCCATATGGCTTTAATTAACTATATATATTTGTGATATATAAGAGATTGCCCTTAGATTTAATTAAATAATTAATACACTTACTAGTATAATTTAAGAAGTTGAAGGAAACAACGTTGCGGCTATAAATACAAGACCTTAAATATGACATAGACAAACCGAAGAAGAAAAAAGACAAAAAGAAAATAAGAGGAGGAACAAAAATGATCAAAATGGAGTTAGATTTATGGTGGTACAATATTTATGCTGCAGTTTTGCTAGGAGCATTATACATCTTGGTATTTGCTGGTTTCCTAGGGAGATTGGTGGAATGGTACCATGTGAAAAAGTTGGGGAAAAAGCAGAGCTCACTCCCACTCCCTCCAGGTGACATGGGATTGCCATTAATTGGGAACATGTTGTCTTTCATTAGAGCTTACAAATCCCAATTTCCAGAATCCTTCATCAACAACTTGAAGAAAAGGTCTATAATTTTATCTCTTCTTCAATCTCTAAAATGTTCTGTTTTTGTTCACAGTTCTAACAATATTCTTTTTCTTACATTCAAACAAACTTCAGGTACGGTGAAACAGGCATTTACAAAACCAATTTGATTTGGAAACCAAGCATCATAGTCTGCAGTCCGGAGCTGTGTTGGAAAGTGTTGACAGATGATGAGAAATTCGCATCCGGATACGAGTTTTCAAGTCTAATTCTCGGTGGAAAACCAGTTGATATCATGTCGGGAGCAGGACTCAAGAGATTTCGTAGGTTAACAACAAGCCGAATTAATGGCCATGATTCACTTTCTACTTTAATAGGGAGTATTGAAGAAATTGTAATTAGCAAATTGGAAGAATGGACTAGGATGAACCACCCAATTGACTTCCTCCCTGAGGTGCATAAGATTGCTTTCAAAGTCATTACAACCATTTTCCTTGGCCCTGAAACTGATGATTCTACCATTGCATTAATGGAGAAGAATTATGAATATTTATTCCAGGGGCTTTTCTCCTCACCCATTAATATCCCAGGTTTTACATTTCATAGAGCACTCAAGGTAGGTATATAAGTTTTGCTTCATTACTATGATTTTTATTTTAATAGGGCTTATTAGCCTTTTTTTTACCCTGAATTACGGGTCTAAGACAATTTGGCTCATAAACTAAAATTTAGACAATTTATCCCCTAAATTTTTTCAAATTCAAGACAATTTGACTCCTTTGTCAAGGGTAAAATTAATATCTTGAATTTTGGAAATTTAGGGGATTTTCACCAAAAAAAAGTTTCAGGGGACAAAATATCCTGAATTTGGAAGTTTAGGGGATAAAATGTCATGATTTGAAGTCCATGGGGCAAAACGTCCTTGACGCAATAGCTTAGAAGGCAAAACGGCTAATAAGCATTTTTTAAAGCCAATTTAATTTGTGAACTAGGGGTGATAAAAATTCGGGTCAACCGAGAAACCGACCCGACTAGAAAATGGGTGAAATGAGTCGGGTTTCTTGGTTTTTTTGTCATTCGGTTTTGGAAGCCGGTTTTGGTGGTTTATTGGGTCGGTTGTCGGTATGATAATTGAAACTGAAACCGATCCGAGAAACCGAAGTTTCAAAACGACGTCGTTTTGATTTTTTTTTATAATTAAATTATATATTATAAAGTATTTTTATTTTTATTTAAATTATATATATTATATTTTTTATTATTATAAAGTAATATATGATATTCTAAATTATTATATAATTTATTATATATATTATAAATAATTTTCTATTTTCTAATAATCATAATAAAGGAAGAAGTATAAAAGGAGTTTTTTTTTTTAGAATTTTCAAACCGAAAAACAGATCGAAATTGATCGAAACCGATTGGTTTAGATTTTGATGGTTTTTCATTTAGTTGGGTCGGTTGTCGGTTGATAAATTACAATTTCGATTTTGATTGAAACTGACCCGACTGATCCGAAATCGACCCAATGCTCACTCCTATTGTGAACCGGGTAAAATTTTCTTGCATTTTTGTTGAAATCAGGCAAGAAAGGAGTTGGCAACAATCATTCAAGCTATGTTAGCTGAAAGAAGAGAGAAGGAATCGAATGTCCCAAACATGACGAAAGGCCTAATAGACTTAATTAAGGAAGCTGAAAATGACCAAGTGGAAAAAATGGATGACGAATATATTATTATTGTACTTATCATATTCTTGGTTGCCGGCCGTGAAACCTCAGGGCGTGCCGCCGCCTGGGCCACCATTTTCCTCCATCAACATCCACAATTTTTGCAAAAGGCCAAGGTGAGAGATAGAAATTAACCATCATATTAATATTAATATATTAATATTATTGCTACTATATATTCAAATTAACCAAAACCAAACTTCGGATTTTAGAAAATATTTTGGACTATGGGTTTCAGGAAGAGCAAGAGGAAATCATACGAAGAAGACCATCCTCCCAGAAAGGCTTAACTCTCGACGAAATTAAACAAATGAAGTATCTATCCAAGGTATGTTATTTATCTTATGAATTACAGATCTTCAATATATAGTTTCAAAGTATATATCCAACAATACAAACGATATGAACTCCATAGGTGATCGATGAAACACTAAGAATACGAACCAACACTTTTGCACTTTTTCGAGAGGCAAAACAAGATACAGAATTAAATGGTACTTAGTCTCTCACCATTTATGATGATACATATTCGTCATGTCCTATATGTGCTTAAACTTGGAAGGTTTTTATAGCAAATAATTTGCCATTTTCGTCCAGGTTACTTGATACCGAAAGGCTGGAAAGTATTGGTGTGGACAAGTGCTGTTCACATGGATCCTGAAATTTATTCCAATCCCAAAGAGTTCAATCCTTCAAGATGGGATGTAAGTAACAGAGAATATTCCAATTACTACAGAGTGAAAATCTTGCATAATTCTGAAATCATCTGCTTTCAGGATCTTAGACCCAAAGCAGGAAGTTTCCAACCCTTTGGTGCAGGAAGCAGGTCTTGCCCTGGAGCTGATTTGGCCAAAATTGAAATCTCCATTTTCCTTCATTATTTTCTCTTCAACTATAAGTGAGTTTAGCTTAATTTTCCTTACTATATAACTACAATTTAAAACACTCACGTTCCAGTTTCTTAGGACAAGTGTTTTGCTATTTTTGGAAAAATGCAGGCTTGAACAACTTAACCCAGGAGGCCCAGTTAACTACTTACCTTCACCAGACCCGGTAGACCAATTTCGTGCGAAAATCATTAAGCTCCATTGATTCATCTTCTTGTCATTGGATGCTTGTGGATATATCGGCTAAAGTTTGTACCTTTGTTTTAATCGGCTAAGAAAGATGTGACAATGTAAATTATTGTACAATAAATTTTTATTGCAATGGATCTCTATTTCTCAAACGAATTATGGCTTTATTGCTAGGAAGATTAATAGAATATATTGACCCCAAGGGACTCAAAGCGTATAATATTAGCAACTTAGTATAAGAAATTTTATATCATATATGGGAAACTGAGAGAAAATTTGCAACTTAGATTAAACAGAGACAAAACGAATTAAATTTGGACAAAGATAAACTAATGGATTTATGTTTCCAGCCTTAATTTGATTAATCTTGCAGTTGTGTGGTTGGATTGGGAACTTAATTATAGTTCCTTAATTATTTGGGTTTCATAGGAAAGTAAATGAGTGCTACTATGTTAGCAAGTTGGGGGAGAAGAAAGCAAGCTCTTCCTCCATTTTCCTTGTTGTAATTTCGAATATCTCAGGAATTAACCAAACAAATAATTAAAGCGAAAATAACAAAATAAATTTTCTTGTGAACCTATGCTACAAATCTACACTATCAAATCAATCAATTACAATCAATAATCATAACAATCTCTCTAGCAAACTCTCAATTTAATCAACCCAATACCATGGGTGATTCTCTCACAATAACATAAAGCTATCTCGGCTTTTTCTCTCTCACACACACAAAACCTAAACATAAACTGCTTATTTATACTAACACAAACTTAGACTCCAAGAATCCCTTTCTTATTAGGATTCTTGTCCACCAATCAAAAAATCTCTAAAAAAATCCTAATCCAAATCTAATTAGGAATTGAGTCAAAATCCTAACAATCTCCACCTTGACTCAAACTCAAATTCCTTCATCAAAGCTTAATTGCTCCACCCTTTGACCAAATCCACAAAAATAACTCTCTTCTTTGTTGGCAAATCCACATCCTTCTTCTCAATTTGATGTGAAGATACCGATCCATCTCCTCTAATTGTGATTCCAATAAACTCATACAAATTTTTCGAATTCTTCACTCCTTTTATCACAATCATCGAACCTTTGGTGATCTTCAAGCCTCCACCTCGGCAAGAATATACATAACCCAAGCTATCCAACTTTCCAAGCAAAATCAAATTGCTTGTAAAGTTTGGAACTACCTTACATTCCCAAGCATCTTGACACTTCCATCATGCAAACGAAGTTTCACACTCCTAATGCCTTCAATTCTTTCTTAACCATTATTAGCCATATAGACAGGCTTATCACACTTCTCAAGCTTCGAAAACCATTTTTTCTTTATGCAAATATGTTCAGAACAAGCAGAATCAAACACCCACATATCTCTAGTATCTTTCTTTTCTTCTTGCACCATCAAAACAACATCTTCATCAGAATCTTCCTCACTATCAGCAGCAGCAACATTAACACCACCCTTATTCTTCTCTTTAGATTTCATGAAATTTCCCAAATCTTCCTTTAACTTCTTGCAATAGGTTTTTATGTGGCTATCTCATGACAGTAATAACACTCCTTATTACTGAAATCAACCTTGGCCTCGAACTTGATCCTCCTCTTTCACTGAATTTACTCCTCGATCTTGCATCGTCTTATCTTTTCCATAAATTCTTCCACGATCCACCATCAGAGCACCATTCTCTTCATATTTCTTTTCAGTCTCTTTCAATCTATCATACTCAAAAATTGCAAAAGTCACATCTTGCAAGCTCAAGGTTTTCCTACCAACCATCAAAGCTCTAGTCACATGATCATATTTGTCTAAGAGAATTAATCAACAAAACTGCTTTATCAACCTCTTTCATTACTTCATCCACACTTGCCAGCTGAGTAACCAATCTATTGAACTCGTTTAGGTGTGCCCTTAAACTTGTTCCCACCTTTATCTTCAAGCCAAATAATTCTCTCTTCAAACACAACATATTAGTAATTCATTTTGACATATAAATCGACTCTAACTTATCCATCAACTCCTTTGAGGTTTTCACATCTAACAAATCATACTTAATTTCAGTAGAAAGAGACAAACGGATTGTACTTTCTGCTTTTCGTTTAATATCTCTCAACATGTTCTCATTCATCACTGCAAGTTTATCAGTTTCAAACGCATCTCTCAATCTTTGTTGTACTAACACATCTGTTATCGTACTCTGCCACATCTGAAATCTGTTCGTTCCATTGAACGACTCAATCTCAAACTTCAAAACTGATCCGCTGCTTTTGGTCATCTCTAATCAACCAGTCTTTTGATACCTCTTGTTGTAATTTCGGATATCCCATGAATTAACCAAAAAAATAATTAAAGCGGAAACAAAAAAGCAAATTTTCTTGTGGACCTATGCCACAAATCTCCAATATCAAATCAATCAATTATAATCAATAATCATAACAATCTCTCTAGCAAACTCTCAATTTAATCAACCCAACACTATGGGTGATTCTCTAACAACAACATAAAGCTATCTCAGCTTTTTCTGTCACACACACACAAAACCTAAACATAAACTGCTTATTTATACTAACACAAACTTAGACTCTAAGAATCCCTTTCCTATTAGGATTCTTGTCCACCAATCAAAAAATCTCTAAAAAAATCCTAATCCAAATCTAATTAGGAATTTGGTCAAAATCCTAACATTACTTAACTAAAAGTGTGTAATATCTCTCCACTTTGATTTAGATCATACAAGAAAATTGGCTAAAATCTCCATGAACGTGACTGGCTTGACATCAAATTTTTATCTTTCAATATAACTGCACCTAAAGGGACCAATTAAATACCAAACCTCGCCACAAATCTATAACATCTATTAAAGTTGGAAAGGAATTACCCTTTTGTCCAGCTATAAGATGCACCACATTCACCCAAGAACAAATTGTCAGGCGTATTTTGGTATTTTCATACTTGTTTTTTTTTTATTGAGGACCGAGGGCGTTTTGGGAAGTTTGTAAAAAATTACCTTCCGTGTGGGGCCCATTCTCCATAAAGAAATATTTTTTTGTTGGATTATTTATCGAATGATTGTCATACTTTTATGCTTTATGCTATTTAATCCTTTACAATTATGGGTTGGACGATTTAACGCGTCGGCTTTTATTTTTGTATTTTTTGTTTTATTTGTCCGATTAAGGTGATTCAAGTGTCTATTAAAAGGTAATTTCATGATCTACAACTTTCATGAAAACTCAGAAGCCAATTTTAATGTTTTGATTCTAAAAGATGCTTATGAAATTTTATGGTCTCGATTGCCGGTCTATCTAATATTGTATAATTTTCGATCAACTTTTCCGATTGAGGTTGTTCAAGTGTCAGTTAAAAGGTTATTGTGTAATCTACGACTTTCATCAACGGCCTGAGAGCTGAATTTGATTAATGAGTTTCGTGGAGAGTGTTGACTCCATATAGTTTTTGATGATAACAAAATATTCTATATTAGTGGGACTAATCAAGCTATCTAGTGTGCAGTGATAAATTGAGTGACATACTTAATATATGGTTATGCGCAAACATATCTATACAAGGCTCAATATCACAGAAGAAACACACTATGAGTGGAAGCCTCTTTACTGAGTACAACTAAGGTGTAATTGAAGAAGACTTAGTCCATAACAAGTTCAAGAGGTATTTTCAGTGGGACTAAAGTCAGAACAAAAAGAATGCATATGAAGAAGTGACTGAAGAATGCAAGAAATAGCTATGTTAATGCCACCAATTTTGAGACACAATTTAGTGGGACTAAAGAAGATCGACAGCACATCCTGACAGTTTTTGACAGCATCGGAAAACGACAAAATAACGGGATTAAGATTCAAAAAGACGCTCCAACAACTAGTTTTGGCAGATATGTATTTAAGGTGTGAAATGACCGTTGAGAAGCAGTTTTGAGCATTGAAGAACTCATTTGAAAGCATTTACTCTCAAGAATCTTTTCCAAGCCGTACAACACTCTTATTCTTTGTATTTGCTTGGTCTTTTGCAAGATTGTTCTTAATTCTTTTCTTGTAAATCTTGCACAGCTCTTACTTTGTGTATTTCGATCATCTAGAATCAGTTTACACACTTCAAACTTTGTTTATTTGATTGTGTTTAAGTGCGGGGAGCACTTGTTCGAGCTAGGGTGTTAGCTCATGTGGTTTTCAAGATTGGGATAGCTTGGTTTGTGTAAAGGCTTGGTATAGGCCCGTAACTACATCGGATTAGTGGATTTGGTGAAAATCCTTGATTGGGAAGATCAAGGTAGAGGACGTAGGTCAGGTGGACCGAACCTCTATAAATCGTGTGTCAAGCTAAGCATCTTCTAATCCGTTTTAGTTATCCAGCCTTTAACTGTCTTTATTACCTGCCATTCATTCCTCTGATCTCCTTTGCCTACTTCATTTTTTATGCACTGTCATATTCTTCATATCTGTCACATCCATTTATTGCATGCTCTTTTTAACTACTCTGTTCATTTTATTCGCACTAGTTTCTTTCATCTATATGGTCGCATTAATTTTCTGTGTTGCAGAAAAGTTCTTAACTTGAAAGAATTTTCGAAATTGGCTATTCACCCCCTCTAGCACTACATTTGGGACCAACAATTGGTATCAGAGCCTGTCTCTTGATCAATCGGATTAACATCCCAAAGAGTGATCCAATATGGCTACTGGAAGTTCTTCTCAGAATGTTGCAAATATTGTAGCAGAAGGCCAGTCGACTCACAGACCCCCTCTATTTGATGGAACAAACTATCAATGCTGGAAAAATAGAATGGTTGTCCATCTGAAGGCAAATGAGTTCGACATGTGGAGAGTGGTTGTGCATGGACCATTCGTTCCCAAGAAAACAGATGCTGAAGGAAGAGAAGTTGACAAAAACTGGGATGAATGGAATGCTGATGACACTCGCAAAATTCAGATTAAGTACAAAGCTGTAAACACTCTACATTGTGCCTTGAGTGCCGCAGAATACAACAGGGTTGCTGGTTGTGAGACTGCCAAAGAAATCTAGGATAAGCTTGTCACTCATGAAGGAACCTCTCAAGTGAAGGAGTCTAAAATTAATCTTCTTACTCTTGAGTACAAATCCTTCAAAATGAAGCTAGATGAATCTGTCACAGAAATGTATGACAAATTTGTGAGCATTACAAATCAGCTCAAGCAACTAGGAAAGGCTTATTCAGAAAGTGACATGGTGAAAAAGCTGCTCAGAGCAATGCCCAAATCCTTGAGTCTTAAAACTCTAGCCATTAAGGAGTGCAGAAATCTGAACACCACTACACTTGATGATCTATGTGGATCTCTGCTTACATATGAATCAGAATTGAAGCATTCTACTGATCAGGAGAAGAAAAATATAGAAAAGAAGAAAGGACTTGCTCTTAAAGTGTCTACTCTAGAGGAAGAAATAGAGGAGCTAACACTGGGTGAGAGTGGCTCATCAAATGGTGACAATGACTCTGCAATGCTTGCGAAAAAATACAGAAGGCTGAAAGGAAGAAGAAATCAGCTTATCTACAAGAGAGGCCAAAAAAGAGATCGATTCAGAAATGATAGAGATAGATATAGAAATGATGAGTACATGGATAACCAGTTCACTTTCTTTGGATGTGGAAAACCTGGTCACATCAAAAGCGACTGTCCACTCAACAAAAAGGAAGCCCCTGGAAAAGACAAAGGAAAGAAGAGGGCAATGGTTGCTGGCACCTGGTCAGACAGTGATGTCTCAGACTCAGAAGCTAGCGACAATGAACAAGGAACCAATGCCAATCTATGCCTTATGGCAGAAGAAGAAAGCCTTGATGTAAACCCTAACCTTCCTGATATTTCCGTTGATGAGATGCATGATGAGTATGATGAACTGTTTCAAGAGTATGAACACACTGTTATTATGTATAAATGTTTGAAGAAAAGAAATACTGAGATAATGCTTGATTTGGAATCTACTAAAAACAATCTGGATAGCATGAATGTTAAATATGATGCATTATTTGCTGATCTTGAGCATGCTAAAGCTGAGAATGGGAAACTGTTGAGAAAATGAAAAATGATAAAATTGCTGTGACTAGTAACAACATTCAAATTGCTTGGACTAATAACAGAAACAACAGAAGGCAATTTAAGCCCAGAGCTATGACCTGGTACACTTGTGGCAGGAAGGGTCATCAATCCCCTGCTATCAAAAGGATAGACAACCCTTCCGAACCAAGTTAGTATGGGTACCAAAAGGCACGTATGTTGTTGCTAACCCTCATGGACCCATCAGAGTATGGGTACCTAAAACAACAAACTGAAATTCTGTGTATGCAGGTTGAGCAAGAGCAGCAAGAATATTGTTTGAAGGCTCAACCGAAGGAGAAACAACCCTGGTACCTGGACAGTGGCTGTTCAAGACACATGACAAGAGAGAAAAAGATGTTTAGAGAGCTTAAAATGAAAAATGGAGAAAATGTCACCTTTGGTGACAATTCAAAAGGAAAAATACAAGGAATTGGAACTGTGGGCAAGGGTTCTGCACAAATCACACATGTGTGCTTTGTGAAAGGACTGAAACACAACCTGTTGAGCATTAGTCAACTTTGTGACAAAGGAAACAAAGTATGTTTTGACTCTCATGTTTGCCAAGTATTT
The DNA here is from genome assembly GCA_001974825.2 of Corchorus olitorius. Lineage (NCBI taxonomy): Eukaryota > Viridiplantae > Streptophyta > Magnoliopsida > Malvales > Malvaceae > Corchorus > Corchorus olitorius. The sequence goes on along the minus strand of AWUE01016288.1, from coordinate 49,568 downwards.
GACACCAATACAGGCAAGCTCAAGTTTGTGGCTAAGAGGCACGATAATGTATATATTATCTTTCTTGATGATTTAATCTTGGGAGATAATATCTGTTTGATGGCTAACAATGCTTCTGATAGTTGGTTATGGCATAAAAGATTAGGTCATGCTAGCATGAGCACTATAGCCAAGCTGGTGAGAAAGGACGTAGTCACAGGCCTGCCCAAACTGAAGTTTGATAATGATAAAATCTGTGAAGCCTGTCAGTTTGGAAAGCAAGTCAGAAGTTCATTCAAGTCGAAGAACATTGTCTCCACCTCAAGACCACATGAGCTTCTGCACATGGACCTATTTGGTCCTATTCATGTCAGGAGTATGGGAGGTTAATTTTATGGCTTTGTGATTGTTGATGATTTTACCTGGATTTACTTTCTAAGTCACAAAGATGAAGCTTTAGAGGCCTTTGCTAAACACTGTAAGGTTGTTCAGAATGAAAAAGGCTATAACATTACTGGCATTAGAAGTAACCATGGTGGTGAGTTCATAAGCCATGAATTTGAAAGCTTTTGCATTGAAAATGGTTTTTCTCACAATTTTTCTGCTCCTAGAACCCCACAACAGAATGGTGTGGTGGAAAGGAAGAACATAACACTAAAAGACATGGCTAGAACTATGATTTGTGAAAACAATTTGCCAAAATATTTTTGGGCCGAGGCCACTCAAACTGCAGTCTACATTTTAAACAGGGTCTCTATCAGACCTATGCTTTCAAGAACTCCTTATGAGCTTTATAAAGGGAGAAAGCCTAATATTTCTCACTTTAGAAGCTTTGGCTGCAAGTGTTTTGTTTTGAACAATGGAAAACAAACCATTGGGAAGTTTGATGCCAAAAGAGATGAAGCCATCTTTCTTGGCTATGCCCTAAATTCTAAAGCTTATAGAGTGTTTAACAAGACTTCTTTAGTTGTTGAAGAATCAATTCATGTTATTTTTTATGAAACTAATGCTCTACCCAGAAAGGTAATGGATGATGATGATGATGCAGGTGAAATTAGTGGGAACATAAGGCAGATGCAAATTGGTGACACTAATCCAGTTTCAGAAGACAAAGAGGAGGAAACATAAGTAGAAGATCCTCCCATTGAGAGCTTACAGAGAATGGAAGCTCAGCATCCTGATCTTCCAAGAGCATGGAAACATGCCAGGAGTCACCCTATTGATCAAATCATTGGTGATCCGAGAGAAGGACTAAGGACACGAAGTGGATTAAAAGAGACTTGCAAATTTGCTGCATTCATCTCGCAAATAGAACCAAAGACATTTGAAGAAGTTGAGAAAGAAGAAAGATGGATGACAGTAATGCAGGAGGAGCTGAACCAGTTTGAGAGAAGCAAAGTCTGGACCTTGGTGCCAAGACCTAAAGATCATCCAATAGTAGGCACAAAATGGGTTTTCAGAAACAAGTTAGATGAAACTGGAAAAGTGGTAAGAAACAAGGCACGACTGGTAGCCAAAGGCTATAACCAGGAAAAAGACATTGATTATGATGAAACCTTTGCTCCTGTTGCCAGGTTAGAGGCTATTCGCCTTTTATTTGCTTTTGCTTGTCATTTAGACTTTAAATTATTTCAAATGGATGTGAAAAGTGCTTTCCTGAATGGCTACATTCAAAAGGAAGTGTATGTGGAACAACCTCTTGGTTTTGAAGATTTCAAAAGACCAAATGATGTTTTCAGACTGCACAAGGCTTTGTATGGTCTTAAACAAGCTCCTAGAGCCTGGTATGAAAGACTGTCAAAGTTTCTGTTGCAAAAAGGTTTTACAAGAGGAAATGTTGACACTACACTGTTCCTGAAAAGGAAAGGCACTAATCTACTCATAGTTCAGATATATGTTGATGATATAATCTTTGGTGCTACTAATGAAAGTCTCCGTGAGTATTTTTCTAAGGAAATGCAGGGTGAATTTGAGATGAGCATGATGGGTGAGCTGACATTTTTCCTTGGATTGCAAATCAAACAATGCAAAGATGGAATCTTTATCAGTCAAGCAAAATACACTAAATAGATGTTGAAAAAGTTCAACATGCAGGAGTGCAAAACAATGAAAACACCTATGGCTAGTGGAACCAAACTGAACTCAGATGAAAAAGGTAAAGAAGTGAACCAAAAACTCTACAGAGGTATGATCGGATCACTTCTATACTTAACTGCTAGCAGACCTGATATTCTTTTTAGTGTACGTTTGTGTGCAAGATTTCAATCTTGCCCCAAAGAATCTCATCTTTCTGCTGTCAAGAGAATTTTCAGGTATCTCTTAGGAACAACAAGTCTTGGCTTGTGGTATCCAAAGGGAACTGATTTGGAACTTGTAGGATACTCTGATGCAGACTTTGCAGGCAGCAAAACTGATCGTAAAAGCACCAGTGGGACTTGCCAATTCCTTGGAAGTGCACTTGTCTCATGGTCATGCAGAAAACAAAACTCAGTGGCACTCTCAACTGCCGAGGCTGAGTACATTGCTGCTGGAAGTTGCTGTGCTCAAATTCTATGGATCAAGCAACAGCTGAGAGACTTTGGAATTGACTTAAAGAAGGTGCCATTGCTGTGTGACAACACCGGTGCAATCAACATCACCAAAAATCCAGTTCAGCTCTCACGCACCAAGCACATCGAGATAAGATATCACTTCATTCGGGATCATGTCCAAAAAGGTGATATCGAGATTAACTTTGTTGATACTTTGCATCAATTGGCTGACATATTCACTAAACCTTTGTGTGATGAGCATTTTAGTCGCATTAGAATTGAATTAGGAATATTAGATGCATGTCATGTGTGATCATGCATCATTCATTCTGTCTAAGGTTTGCTCACACCAAAATCACCATCAAAATTGCTGGGACTAAAACGCAAAACTGTCAGAGTATTATCTTGACACGTCAGCAAAAATTTGGGCGGGATTTTTCCCTCATAATTTTCTGACGATAGTCGTTTAAGTTTCAAAACTCCCACTTTCCGAGAATTACTCCTCCACTAATGCACCATTTAACCCTCTCTCATTACTCCTATTCTCCCTCTCTCTTCTTTCATCTTCAAAATTTCTTTCATAACCGTCTCTCATTCTTTCATTTCCTGAGCAAACCCTAGATTACATCTTTTGTCTACTTTCTCTCTCTCTACTCCTGTTCATCCATCTTCTTGGAAACCATGGACAAAGGAAAGAAGGAACTGAAAGAGGTGTATCAGAAAAAGAAGACAATTAAGAAGAGTGAGAAACTAAAAGCAATAGAAGAAGAGATCGACACTGATTTAAAGAAAGCAATTGGTGACTTTGCAAAAAGTAGAACAGAGAAGTACCTTACAGAGAGCCCTAGTGTGATGATTCCTGCAAATCACTTCAGAAATATCGCTCACAAATTGAGGTATGATGATGTTGACAAATTTACTTTAAACTAGAGAAGTATGGTTGTTATCTTGTGTCTGGAGTGGAACCAGGGTGAATCTCTCTCAAATCATTATCAATGAAATGAAGAGAGTTGTTGATATGGAAGTCTACAAACCAAATCTCACCTGTGGATTTGGTCATATTATCACCACTCTTGGAGTACGACTCAGAACTAAGTATCATGAGCATAAGGATCTGCAAGAAAGTTGCTACACTCTCACCTTGCCATCTTCTCAATAACAAGACAATAGCAACCTGGAAATCATGAAGATGCTCTCTGGTATCAAAGATGACATAAGGGAAATGACCCGTTCACAGAACAAACTTGTCATGGAAAGTCAAGCGTGGCGTGCTGAAGCTGCTGAAATCATGACGCTGCTGTTGGAAAAAGTGTCTGATAAAAGTTTCTCCTCCAAACCCAAGAAAGCAAAAGCAACAACAACTGTTGTCGAGTTAAGTAGCTCTGATGAGAAAATTGAGTCAGAAAAGGAAGAAGAAGAGGATAGCGAAAGTAATGAGGATTCAGTTGATGAAGAGATTGAAGTTGAGAGTGAAGATGATCAAGAAGAGGATTCCTCTGAAAAGCCAAGCACAGAAGATGAAAATGATGCATCTACAGAAAATTCTTCTGAAGGAAAATCCAGTTCTGCCTCTGAAGATCCTTTAATCAAAGTTCCAAAGAGGCCTCGCTCAAAGAATGTCTCAACTGCTGATAGTCCCTCCAAGAAGAAGAAAAAGACTTAAACTCTTCTTGCACTTCATCCTTCCTCATGCATTTTCATCTCATTCTCATGCATTTGAATATTTGTGGCACTTGTGTGTGCCTTGGATAATATTTTGTGGATTCTGTTTTTCCATTCTCCTCCCTCTTTCTTATTTGGCACTGAGTGCCTTCGGATTCTATCTATATATATTCTATCTCTGCTAGGTGCTATGGTTACTTTGCTTTTTCTTGAATCCTTTTCTAGAGGATGTTTGCACCGTACTTATGGTTGCTAAGCTTGTTTTGTAGAGCTCTCAGTCCCTTTTGTTGATTCTGACAAAAAGGGGGAGAGAACATAAGCTTGAATTGAATGAAACAAGTTACAGGGCCACTCATGATGAGTTAGTCACAACAAATCATGCCTGCGTTTCAGTGAGAATAAATCTACTGCATGAAAAATCTTGCATGGCATAAAGGCAACTTTATGACACACAGGTTAGGGTCGCAGGGGTTGAAGAATTGACTACTCAAAGGGGGAGCACCAAAACTGGTAACTGGCATTAGTTACTTAACCTTTATATATTTTTCATAACCCCATTTTCTAGCTTTTGGTGGAATTGATCCTACTGCATATTTTACTGCCACTAATTGCTAACATATTTTATCTTGAGGGACAGTCTATTCTCTTATGCTTTGTAATTGGTATCATTCTACTTTGGATTGAGATAAGACTGTAATGCTTGCATGCTGTAACTGTTTCTGTGTGTTGTTGTTATTACTTTCTCCTGCTCTAATTCTTTCTTGTGAGATAGCATTCTTATTCGGACCAAAATGCTAAGTGAAATTAGTTTCACCAATGGCACTTGTGCACTCACTCACGGGGAGCTTGGTAAATTTCCTTAATCTTATTTTTAAATCAGTCATACACTTCAATTCAGGGAGTGTTTTGTCATCATCAAAAAAGGGGGAGATTGTTGACTCCATATAGTTTTTGATGATAACAAAACATTCTATATTAGTGGGACTAATCAAGCTATCTAGTGTGCAGTGACAAATTGAGTGACATACTTAATATATGGTTATGCGCAAACCTATCTATACAAGGCTCAATATTACAAAAGAAACACACTATGAGTGGAAGCCTCTTCAGTGAGTACAACTAAGGTGTAATTGAAGAAGACTTAGTCCATAACAAGTTCAAGAGGTATTTTCAGTGGGACTAAAGTCAGAACAAAGAGAATGCATATGAAGAAGTGACTGAAGAATGCAATGAAGAGCAATGTTAGTGCCACCAATTTTGAGGCACAATTTAGTGGGACTAAAGAAGATCGACAGCACATCCTGACAGCATCGGAAAACGACAAAATAACGGGATTAAGATTCAAAAAGACGCTCCAACGGCTAGTTTTGGCAGATATGTATTTAAGGCGTGAAATGACCGTTGAGAAGCAGTTTTGAGCATTGAAGAACTCCTTTGAAAGCATTTACTCTCAAGAATCTTTTCCAAGCCGTACAACACTCTTATTCTTAGTATTTGCTTGGTCTTTTGCAAGATTGTTCTTAATTCTTTTCTTGTAAATCTTGCACAACTCTTACTCTGTGTATTTCGATCATCTAGGATCAGTTTACACACTTCAAACTTTGTTTCTCTGATTGTGTTTAAGTGCGGGGAGCACTTGTTCGAGCTAGGGTGTTAGCTCGTGTAATTTTCAAGCTTGGGATAGCTTGGTTTGTGTAAAGGCTTGGTGTAGGCCCGTAACTACATCGGATTAGTGGATTTGGTGAAAATCCTTGATTGGGAAGACCAAGGTAGAGGACGTAGGTCAGGTGTACCGAACCTCTATAAATCGTGTGTCAAGCTAAGCATCTTCTAATCTGTTTTAGTTATCATGCCTTTAACTGTCTTTATTACCTGCCATTCATTCCTCTGATCTCCTCTGCCTACTTCATTTATTCAGCATTGTCATATTCTTCATTTCTGTCACATCCATTTATTGCATGCTCTTTTTATCTACTCTGTTCATTTTATTCGCATTAGTTTCTTTCATCTATCTGGTCGCACTAATTCTCTGTGTTGCTAAAAAGTTCTTAAGTTGAAAGAATTTTCGAAATTGGCTATTCACCCCCCCTCTAGCACTACATTTGGGACCAACAGAGAGTTCAAGAGGGAATTTTTATGTTTGGTCTCCATAAACAAATATTTTTTTTGCTGGATTATTTATCAAATGATCATCATACTTTTATGCTTTATGCTATTTAATCCTTTACGATTATGGGTTGGACGATTTAACGCTCCGGCTTTTATTTTTTATTTTTTTGTTCTATTTGTCTGATTAAGATTATTCAAGTATCTATTAAAATGTGATTTCATGATCTACAACTTTCATGAAGAACTCGAAAGCCAATTTTAATGTTTTGATTTAAAAAAATGCTTCCGAAATTTTATGGTTTCGATTGACGGTCTATTTAATATCGTATAATTTTCGATCCACATGTCCGATTGAAGTTATTCAAGTGTCGGTTAAAAGTTATTTCATGATCTGCGACTTTCATGAAGGAATCGAAAGCATTTTGTCCTAATTAATCATGTCAAGAGCTATAAATATACTATTTCATTCATGAAATAAATTTTTCATAAAATAATTTTTCTCAATCAAATTTCTTATTGTATCATAAATGAACCAAACGATTTGCATTATAAACTATTTCCTCATTGACTTCTCATTTACACGATTACACCATATACAGTCAACAAGCACCTACTGATCATATAATCCAAAACCAATATTCTAAATAATTTTTAAACAAAAGGTGTTTGTTGAACCAACGGTGCACTCACCAATTGAACTAACAACTCAAATACTTAGAATTTTTTTTTAGACTCGTGGATTTTTAGTTAAGTTATGACTTATGGACTTCATAATGAATTAATTAACTGAGAGTCGATATTCGTGATCAGGTGAAAGTGGGCACATCCAAATTTTCATTCAAATTGTTAAGGAATTGGGAGATTCAAGAAGTAACGCATCCGCCTTTATTGCCAACTTACTTTGCTTCAGGAGGTATTCAATTTTGATTTGATTTCTTAGAAGCAATGATCAAATCAAAAGATAATTATACAAGTTCCTAAAGATAAACTCTCTCGTTTGCTTATACAGTTAAACAACCATTAATTTTTAACAATTCGATTCCTAACAATCTTAAATATTAAAAAGAATTAAATATAAGTTAGGAAAGCCTAACAATTAATTTTATTTGGCCATGACATTATTATATGAATATATAAAATATATATGAGTCGTTATTTAAAAAATATTATTTAAGAAGTTAAAAGGGAATCATATGTTGCAGCTATAAATACAAGAACTTGCATATATGAAAGAAACGAACCAAAAAATAAATAGAGAGGAAGAGGGAAACGAGAGAATGGAGCTAGATTTAAGGTTGTACAATATTAATGCTGCAGTTTTGCTAGGAGCTCTAACATATATGTTGGTATTCACTGGTTTTATTGGGAGAGTGGTAGAATGGTACTATGTGAAAAAGTTGGGTAAAAAACAGAGCTCACTCCCTCCAGGTGACATGGGATTGCCATTGATTGGAAACATGTTGTCTTTCATCAGAGCTTACAAATCCCAATTTCCAGAATCCTTCATCAACAACTTGAAGAAAAGGTCTAATTTTTATCTCTTCTTCAATCTCTAATTACATGTTCTGCTTGTTTTCACAATTCTAACAATATTCTTTTTCTTACATTGAAACAAACTTCAGGTACGGTGAAACATGTATTTACAAAACCAATTTGTTTTGGAACCCAAGCATCATAGTCTGCGGTCCCGAGCTTTGCCGGAAGGTGTTGACAGATGACGAGCAATTCACAACCGGATACGAGGTTTCAAGTCTAATTTCCGGTGGAAAACCATTTGATATCTTTTCGGGACCTGGGCACAAGAGATTTCGAAGGGCAATAACAAGCCCAATTAATGGCCACGATTCGCTATCTGCGTTAATTGGGAGTATTGAAGAAATTGTAATCAACACATTGGAAGAATGGGGTATGATGAACCAGCCAATTGACTTCCTCTCTGAGGTGCATAAGATTGCTTTCAAAGTCATTACCACCATTTTCCTTGGCCCTGAAACTGATGATTCTTCCATTGCATTAATGGAGAAGAATTATACATATTTATTCCAGGGACTTTTCTCCACACCCATTAATATCCCAGGTTTTACATATCATAGAGCACTTAAGGTGAGTTTTTCAATACACTACAATGATTTAAAGCATTTTTCATTTGTGAACAAGGTAAAATTTTCTGGTATTTTTGTTGAAATCAGGCAAGAAAGATGTTGGTAACAATTATTCAAGCTATATTAGCTGAAAGAAGGGAGAAAGAATCGAATGTCCCAAACATAAGGAAAGGCCTAATAGACTTAATTAAGGAAACTGAAAATGGCGAAGGTGAAAAAATGGATGACGAACATATTATTGTTGTACTTATCATATTCTTGGTTGCCGGTCGTGAAACCTCAGGCCGTACCGCCGCCTGGGCCACCATCTATCTCCATCAACATCCACAATTTTTGCAAAAGGTCAAGGTGAGAGTTAGAATGGCTTATTAAAAAAATTGGTCCCTAAACTATATACAAAAAGTGTTAAATAAGCAAATGAACTTTAATTTTAGCCAATCGAGTCCATGAAAACTTAATTTTGACTAGATAAACCATTCTGCCATGAGAAAAAAAGTCAAGCTCATATGGCACATGGTTTAAAAATGACATATGTCAGATTATGGTAAATTTTCTAAAAAAGAAAAAAAAATTAAAAAAATTTTTGAAGACATTTTTAAAAAAGTTGATTTTTATGCCACGAGTCATTATTTTTTTTTAATACTTTTCTAGAAAATATATCATAAACTGACGTGGTATGCATTTTCAGGCCACGTGTCATACTGAGATTGCTTTTTTCAATTGCAGAAGGGTTTATCTAGTCAAAATTAGATTTCAAAGATTTGATTAACCAAGTTGAAATTGATGGGTTTATTTGATATTTTTCGTATAATTTAGCAACTTATTTCTCCAATAAGCCGAGATGGAACCCATCATGTTAATATTATTGCTACTGTCAAACCAAAACCAAATTTCAGATTTTAGAAAATTAAAATATTTTGGACTATGGCCTATGGGTTTCAGGAAGAGCAAGAGGAAATCATACGAAGAAGACCATCCTCCCAAAAAAGCTTAACTCTCGATGAAATTAAACAAATGAAATATCTATCCAAGGTATCTTATAAATTACAAATCTGCAATATATATAGTTTCAAGGTTTCCAGCAAATGATCACATGTTCATATATATGAATTCCATATATAGGTGATTGATGAGACGCTAAGGATACGAACCAACACTTTTGCACTTTTTCGAGAGGCAAAAGAAGATGCAGAATTAAATGGTTAGTCTCTCGTATATGATACACATATAATCATATATTCATTCTAAATTGCAAATAACTTGTCTGTTTCGTCCAGGTTACTTGATACCAAAAGGATGGAAAGTATTGGTCTGGACAAGTGATGTTCACATGGATCCTGAAATTTATTCCAATCCCAAAGAGTTCAATCCTTCGAGATGGGATGTAAGTTACAGAAAATATTCCAATTATACGCTAAAAAGTGAAAAATCTAGCATAATTCTGAAATTATCTGCTTTCTTTTGTTTGAGCTGAATTCAGGATCTTAGACCCAAAGCAGGAACTTTCCAACCCTTTGGAGCAGGAAGCAGTTCCTGCCCTGGAGCTGATCTAGCAAAATTTGAAATCTCCATTTTCCTTCATTATTTTCTCCTCAACTATAAGTGAGTTTAATTAGCTTACTTTCCCTTGCTATTATTATAACTACAATTGAAAACACCAACGTTAGTATATTTTGCTTTCTTGGAAATATGCAGGCTTGAACAAGTTAACCCAGGAGGGCCAGTTAACTACTTACCTTCACCAGACCCGGTAGACAAATTTCGAGCGAAAATCATTAAGCTCGACTGATGTATCTTTTTTTCATTGGAAGCTTGTGGATAAATCGGCTAAAGTTTGTCCCTTCGTTTTTAATTAATTATCCAATAAATTTTTATTGCTGTTTGTCAACAAATGGCTTTATGATTATTTCTACTCGCACAGAACTAGAAATAGCCTTAAGAAAGTCACCAAGCAATTAGGATTTCCCCATTTTAACTTCATTCGGCTCATTGTTTACATTGCTGATGAATTCCAATCAAAATCGAACAAAGTATCTAAGTTTTGAATTTGACAAAATTAATCTATATATCAAACAAAAGAAAAGAAAGCATTAAAATAAACAAAATGTGATGATGACAGAGGTGCCCTGTTTTTGTCATTGGACACTTGTGGATAAATCGGCTATTGGTGTGAGTGGCAAAGTGCATTTCACATGGATCCTGAGTTAAGTCCTGCAATGAAGCTGATTTGGCAAAACTTGAGATCTCCATTTTCCTTCATTGTTTTCTCCTAAACTATAAGTGAGTTTAGATTAATCTCCTTTATAGAAACTACAATTCAAAAGGTTAAAACACTTATTCCACTTTCTTAAACAGATTTTTTTGCATTTTTTACTTTTTAATAATGCAGGCTTGAACAACTTAATTTAAAAAGCCCAGTTAAATTACTTACCTTCACTAGACCCAGTAGATAAATACCGTGCCAAAATCATTAAGCTCCGTGATATATATATTCCAATATCAAAATTAACCCTCTCTTGTGGGTTGTAATCAGAAAACAAACACACATAAATTAGTCAAACTAAGCTCTCATGAACCTCACAAATTGTAATCAACAGTCCCACATGTTGAAAGCGTTAAAAGTTCTCAAATAATTTTAGAGTTGAATTATATATATTTTATGAGCATTTTAGTCAGAGATTAAGGAAAACTTTTTTTGATCAATTTTTGCAAAATATTAGCCAAAATCGTGTATGTTAGTCGAAATAATGGTTATTGGATACAAACGCGTTCCAGGGCCCCGATTCAATGTTGCATGATTTTTGGTGCCGAGACTCCTTAAAATATCTATATTAATCTAACCAAATCTTATCGACATTGGATTTAAGGATTTGTAAAATAAGCATCTGAATCATGTTTTGATTTAATTAGAAATTAATTCGTAAAATAATAGGAAAAACGATATTAGAAGCATGAAAAGCCCTTCAATCTTTCCGGCGTTGAATTATATATTTTTTATGAGTATTGTGGCTAAAAATTTAGGAAATAACTTTCGAGTCAATTTTTGCAAAATTCTAGCTGGAATCGTGTAATAATCATCATGGTTTTTGGTTAAAAACGCAATCCGGGGCCCCAACTAAGTTTTGGATGATTTTTGGCGCCAAGAGTCTTTGAGATTTCCATATTCATCTAATCAAATCTCAGCTATATTAGATTTAAAAATTTGTTTTTACGAGCATCTAAATCTTGTTTTCATTTAATTAGAAATTAATTTAGGAAAATATGAAAAATGATATTAAAATTGTGAAAAGTTCTCCAATCTTTTTGGTGTTAAATTATATATATCTTATGAGTATTTATGCTAAAAATTGACGGAAAAATTTTTCAGGTCATTTTTTGCAAAAGTTTTGATATTAAGCATCACAGTTTTTGGTTAAAAACGCGTTTCGGGACCCCGGCTTAGTTTTGCATGATTTTTGGCGCCGAGACTCCTTGAAATATCTTTATTCATCAAATCAAATTTTAGCCACATTAAATTTAAGGATTTGTTTTTACGAGCATCTAAATCTTGTTTTGATTTAATTCGAAATTAATTCAGAAAAATATGAAAAACGATATTAAACGTGTGAAGAGTCCTCCAATCTTTTTGGCATTTGATTATATATATTCTATGAGTATTGTGGCTTAAAATTGAGGAAAAATATTTCGGGTCAATTTTTACAAAATTTTAGCCGAAATCATGTATCATCGGTTTTTTAGCTAAAAACGCGTTCTGGGGCCCCAGGTCAGTTTTGCATGTCAGTTTTGCATGATTTTTTTGCGGCAACACTCCTTGAAATATATATATATATATATATATCATCTAACCAAATCTTAGCCACATTGGATTTAAGGGTTTGTTTTTACGAGCATTTGAATCATGTTTCAATTTAATTAGAAATTAAATTGAAAAAAATAGGAAAAACAATATTAAAAGCGTGAGAAGCCCTTCAATCTTTTTGGGTTTGAATTATATATTTCTTATGAGTATTGTGGCTATAAATTGAGAAGAAAAATATTCCGGGTCAATTTTTGTAAAATTTTAGCCGAAATAATGTACCATCATGGTTTTTTGGCTAAAAACGCATTTCGGGGCCCTAGGTCAGTTTTGCATGATTTTTGGCAAAAAGACTCCTTAAAATATTTATATATTCATCTAATTATATCTCAGCCACATTGTATATAAGGATTTGTTTTTACGAGTTTTTACATCTTGTTTCGATTTAATTAGAAATTAATATTGAAATAAAATAGGAAAAACGATATTAGAAGCATGAAAAGGCTTTCAATTTTTTTGGTGTTGCATTATATATTTTTTATGTTTATTTTCGCTGGAAATTGATAAAAAAATATTTCGGGTCAATTTTTGCAAAATTTAGCCGAAATCGTGTACTAACCATCACGGTTTTCGGTAAAAACACGTTCCGGGGCCCGGCTCAGTTTTGCATGATTTTTTGTGCCAAAACTCCTTGAAATATCTATATTCATCTAACCAAATCTCAGCCACATTAGATTTAAGGATTTGTTTTTACGCGCATCTGAATCTTGTTTCGATTCAATTCGAAATTAATTCGGAAAAAAATATGAAAAACAATATTAGAAACGTTGAAAGCCCTTCAATCTTTTTGATGTCGAATTATATATTTTTTAAGAGTATTTTAGCCAAAAATTGAGGAAATATCTTTCGGGTTAATTTTTGTAAAATTTTAGCTGAAATCGTGTACTGACCATCACGATTTTTGTCTAAAAATGCGTTACATGGCCACGACTCTGTTTTGCATGATTTTTGGCGCCGAGATTCCTTGAATTAATATTTTTATTCTTTTAATCAATGCTCAGCCATATTGGATTTAAGGATTTGTTTTTATGTGCATCTGAATCTTGTTTCGATTTAATTAAAAGCGTGAAAAAGTCCTCCAATCCTTTTGGCATTGAATTATATATATTTTTGAGCACTTTTGCCAAAAATTGAGGAAAAGTCTTTCGGATCATTTTTACCATCATGGATTTTTGACTAAAAACGCGTTCCAGGTCAGCGGTTCAGTTTTGCACGATTTTTAGCACCGAGATTTTTTAAAATATCTATATTATCTAATCAAATCTCATACATATTCTATTTAAAAATTTATTTTTACAAGCATTTAAATCTTGTCTCGATTTACTTAGAAATGAATTCAAATAAATATGAAACAAAAAATTTAATTAACTTATTCACAATAATTTTTTTCAAAATTAACATTGACATTATATTACACAATATGTAAGTTAAATTATGTTTTAATCAAAACTTCAACCCTCACGTGGCAAATTATTAATATCTAAAAAAATTCCCATTTTGACAAAGGAAAATAATATGGCAAAAAAAAAACAAAGGAGTATAAAAGTACTATTCGTATTTTCACCAAAAAAAAAATCTATTCGTATTGCTTGTAATAAAAAATCCCACTTTCAATTGGTAAAGAGTAGATCTTACCACACTTGTGTGGCCAAAAATATCTTACCACGCTTGATACCTCCATTATTTTATCTATTTTCTTTTTTCTCTCTTCTCCTCCTCACTTAAATCATCTTACGACATTAACTTGGTTCTTTCATTACCAATCATGGATTCTCCCTCCCTCCCTCCTACCCAACCCTTTCACCCTCATCGTTGACTTCTTTTTTCTTTTTGAAATTAATAAAGAGATAGGTGATTTAAAATGGAGTATGGATGGAGAGGAATAGAATTGGACTAACTCCATGGATAAAGATTGATTTTTCTTTTGCAAGTGAACTCGTGAATAAGGATAAGAGAGAAGAGAGTACAAGCGAGAAAAACCAATCCGTATTACACTTTTACTCTTTTGACAAGACCCACTTCATAGGCGGAATTGGAAAGACTCTAGTTATTACACGGTATCTACTTAATTATTACAGAGATAGAAAATTAATCCCGTAATTAATAAGTATATATCCAAAAACATCCCATTTGGACAAAACCCATTTCGGCCCCCTTTGGGGCGGTGCGGGCAGTCTCAATTTTAGCCTTTAGATTAGGTTGCTTTTTTTTTGTTTGTTTATTTGTTTGTTTGTGAAAGGTTAGATTGATTTTCACCGTACAACAAGTGGCTTAAGTGAAATTATGGTGCGGTAGATTTCATTCTACATGGCAACACTATTCATGCTTTTAGTGGCTGATGGTTTTTAGTGCAGTGGGTAGCTTCTCCTACTCCTAATAATTTTCTTCCATTTTTCTCCTTATATATTTAACACATTTCCTTTAATAACCTCATCGCCATAACAAATTTGTTTTTTTTCTCCCACTGCCACTTTCCCTTTTTCATCTCCCATTTTTTCCCCTTTTATTGTAATGATTTAAACTATAATATATAGTAATTAAACATCGTAGTAACAAATTTAAGATTTATTCAATTAATATATAATTAATTAAACAGAGAATACAATTAATCATAAATTAAAAGTAAATGAAAATATAAATTTATTTATAAAAAAACTCAAATAAATATATTATAATATAATAGAAAATTTTATTAATAATTTAAAATTAATTATATCAAATATTTCATACAAATTTATTAAATGGTCATTTTGCATTCTCATCTCACAGCCACAGCTGGTTTACCAAACACATACAAAAATTCATAGCTACTTAATCTCACAGTTCGATCACTAATCTCACAACCACAACTGCTTTTAAGCCCATCATACCCAATCTCACCGCTGAAACAAAGGGAGCCTTCATACGCGGCGGAATTGGAAAGATTCAAGTTAGTACACGGTACTTATATATGATCCACTATATGAGAGAGAGACAAGAGAAATTATTAGAGGGAAATAGAGAATTAAATATAATTAGTTAGGAAACCAAACTAATTAATTTTGTTATGCCACCACGAAATTTACCTCCTTTGTCGAGGATAAAATTAATGTCTTGAATTTTGAAAGTTCTGGGGACTTTCACCAAAAAAGAAAAAAAAATCAGGGGACAAAATATCCTAATTTGGAAGTTTAGGGGATAAAATGTCCTGATTTGAAATTTATGGGGCAAAATATCCTTGACGCCAATTTAATTTGTGAACAGGGTAAATTTTCTTGCATTGTTCATTTCTGTTGAAATCAGGCAAGAAAGGAGTTGGCAACAATCATTCAAGCTATGTTAGCTGAAAGAAGAGAGAAGAAATCGAATGTCCCAAACATAACGAAAGGCCTAATAGACTTAATTAAGGAAGCTGAAAATGACCAAAGGGAAAAAAATCAAAAATGGATGACGAATATATTATTATTGTACTTATCATATTCTTGGTTGCCGGCCGTGAAACCTCAGGGCGTGCCGCCGCCTGGGCCACCATTTTCCTCCATCAACATCCACAATTTTTGCAAAAGGCCAAGGTGAGAGATAGAAATTAACTATCATATTTACCCTTCAAGACCCACTTGTACAGTCTGCAGTCTGCTAAATTTCACTGACGGTGTATTATATATAAACCCTTAATATTAATTGATATTTATTGCTACTATATATTCAAATTAACCAAAACCAAACTTCGGATTTTAGAAAATATTTTGGACTATGGGTTTCAGGAAGAGCAAGAGGAAATCATACGAAGAAGACCATCCTCCCAGAAAGGCTTAACTCTCGACGAAATTAAACAAATGAAGTATCTATCCAAGGTATGTTATTTATCTTAGGAATTACAAATCTTCAATATATCTTACTAATTATATAAAATCACAGACTCAAAAATTCTAATTGGAAATTTCATAAATACTCTTAGAGCCCGTTTGGAAGTTTCTATAGAAAATAAAAAGTTAGAAAGTTTTTCTATAGAAAGTTTAGGACTAGAAAGTTTTTTCTTGAGAAAATACTTTAGCATGTTTGTTTAATCTCCAAAGTTTAAATTAAATTCCTAAGAAAGTAAAGTTAAATTTATTAAAATACCCTTTGATGGATATTTTAAATTTAAAAGTAAGATCCTTTTAAGTAATTTTGTCTTAAAATTACTTTCATGATAAAAGTGAGAAACAGGTGTTAAAGCACTTTCTCACTTTGGAGAGAAAGTATTTGGGTCGGTTAAACTTTCTTACCCTAAACTTTCTCTTAAAAAAATAACCAAACATGCTAAAGTTATTTCCTACCCTATACTTTCTATAGAAAGTGATTAAATTACATCAAAACAAACGGGCTCTTAGTATAATAGTATAATCATTTTTTAGTACATATATTCTTTTAAGTCATTTAACTTTTTTTTATTTTAAGATGATCAACTTTTTTATTAATTATGGAAAGATATTGTAAATCCAATATTTAAAATTTTTAATTATGCAAAGATATTAATAATCCACTATAATTGAAATTCATAATTTACTTCTAATAATTATTTTTAGATTATAATATATTTAATTATAATATTATTATTTATAGTCATGAAACTTTTTATTTTAATTATGTAAAGATATTGTAAATACAAAATATAATTATAATAATTTACTCCCATAATTATTTGAGATACTTTTTATTAATAATTTATATTTATTTAATTTAAATAAATTATGGGCATTAAGTAAAAAAATTAGTTTAATTACATGTTTAAAAAAATTGGTCTTATGTCGGGGTTGTCAAGATTAAAGTTTCATATGCCAAGGAAAAAAAATTGCTCAAGTTAATTTCCCACGATTATAATTGGGTGATTTTCCAAAGCAGTGCTTCAATATTCTTTGCAAAAGAATAAAAAAAATTGTTTTAATACATTGCATCAACTAACCAAATCTCAGTAACATTGGATTTAAAAATTTGTTTTTACGAGTATCTCAATCTTATTTCGATTTAATTAGAAATTAATTTACAAAAAATAAGAAATACGATATTAAAAGCGTGAAAAGCCATCCAATCTTTTTGGCGTTGAATTATATATTTTTATAAGTATTTTAGCCAAATATCGAGCAGAAATCTTTCGTGTCAATTTTTGCATAATTTTAGCCGAAGTCGTGTACTAACTAACCATCACGGTTTTTGGCTGAAAACGCATTCTGGGGCCCTGGCTCAATTTAGCATAATTTTTGGCGCTAGGACTCCTAGAAATATCTATATTCATCTAATAAAATGTTAGCCGCATTGCATTATTTAAGGATTTGTTTTTACGAGCATCTAAATCTTGTTTCGATTTAATTAGAAATTAAATTAGAAAAAAAAATGAAAAACGATATTAAAAGCGTGAAAAGCACTTCAATCTTTTTGGTGCTAAATTATATATTTTTTATGACTATTTTAGCTAAAAATTGAGGAAATATCTTTCGAGTCAATTTTTACAAAATTTTAGTCGGAATCGTGTAATAACCATCACAGCTTTTGGCTAACAAAGCGTTCTGGGGACCCGGCTCAATTTTGCAATATTTTTTGCCCCAAGCCTTCTTGAGATATCCATATTCATATAATCAAATCTTAGCCACATTGGATTTAAAAATTTTTTTTACGAGTATCTGAATCTTGTTTCGATTTAATTAAAAATTAATTTAGAAAAAAATAAGAAAAAAGAAATTAAAAGCATGAAAAGTCCTCCAATCTTTTTGGCGTTAAATTATATATATTTAATGAGTATTTTATCCAAAAATTGAGGAAAAAATTTTTCGTGTCATCTTTTGCAAAATTTTAGTCAAAATCGTGTACTAACCATTATGTTTTTGGATAAAAACACGTTTCGGGGCCCCGATTCAGTTTTGCATGATATTTGACGCCGAGACTCCTTGAAATATCAATATTCATCTAATAAAATGTTAGCCGCATTGCATTTAAGGATTTATTTTTACGAGCATCTGAATCTTGTTTCGATTTATTTAGATATTAATTCAAAAAAAATTATGAAAAACGATATTAAAATCGTGAAAAGCCCTTCAATCTTTTTGACATTGAATTATATATTTTTTATGAGTATTGTGGTTAAAATTTGAGAAAATATCTTTCGGGTCAATTTTTGCAAAATTTTAACCGAAATCGTGTAATAATCATCACAGTTTTTGGATAAAAACACGTTTTTTTGGTCCCGATTCAGTTTTGCATGATTTTTGGTGCCGAGACTCCTTGAAATATCTATATTCATCTAGCCAAATCTCAGCCATTGTTTTTACAAGCATTTGAATCATGTTTCAATTTAATTAGAAATTAATTCGGAAAAAATAGGAAAAACGATATTAGAAGCGTGAAAAACCCTTCAATCTTTTTGGCGTTGAATTATATATTTTTTATGAGTATTGTGGCTAAAAATTGAGGAAAAATATTTTCGGGTCAATTTTTGCAAAATATTAGCCAAAATCGTGTACCAACACGGTTTTTTTTTGCTAAAAACGCGTTCCGGGGCCCCGAGTCAGTTTTGCATGATTTTTGATGCCAAGACTCCTTGAAATATCTATATTCATCTAATAAAATCTCAGCCACATTGGATTTAAGGATTTGTTTTTACGAGCATATAAATCTTGTTTCGATTTAATTACAAATTAATTCGGAAAAAAGTTAAAAAAAAATTTGAAGTGTACAAAAACCCTTCAATATTTTTGGTGTTGAATTATATATTTTTTATGAGTATTTTAGTCAAAAATTGAGGAAATATCTTTTGGTTCAATTTTTCCAAAATTTTAGTTGAAATCGTATAATAATGATCACGATTTTTGGCTAAAAATGCATTCTAGAGCCCCAAGTCAGTTTTGCATGATTTTTTGCTCCAAGACTCCTTGAGATATTCATATTCATCTAATCAAATCTCAGGCACATTGCATTTAAGGATTTGTTTTTGCGAACATCCGAATCTTGTTTCGATTTAATTAGACATTAATCTAGAAAAATATGAAAAAACAATATGAAAAGCGTTAAAAGTCCTCCAATATTTTTGGCATTAAATTATATATATTTCATTAGTATTTTTTCCAAAAATTAAGAAAAAAATTTTTAGGTCATTTTTTGCAAAATTTTAGTCAAAATCGTGTACTACCATCACAGTTTTTTTTTCCTAATAATGCGTTTCGGAGCCCCGACTCAGTTTTGTATGATTTTTGGCGTCTAGACTCCTTGAAATATCTATATTCATCTAATCAAAATCTCAACCACATTGCATATAAGGATTTATTTTTATGAGCATCTGAATCTTGTTTCAATTTAATTAGAAATTAATTTTGAAAAATAAGAAAAACGATATTAAAAGCGTGAAAAGTCCTCCAATCTTTTTTCAGTTGAATTATATATATTTTGTGAGTATTGTGGCTAAAAATTGAGGAAAATCGGGTTAACTTTTGTAAAATTTTAGTCGAAATTGTGTACCATCATGGTTTTTTGGCTAAAATCGCGTTCCGGGGCCCCGGGTCAGTTTTGCATGGTTTTTAGTTTTAAAACTCCTTGAAATATCTATATTCATCTAACCAAATCTTAGCTACATTGGATTTAAGGATTTTTTTTTTACGAGCATTTGAATTATGTTTCAATTTAATTAGAAATTAATTTGAAAAAAATAGGAAAAACGATATTGGAAGCGTGAGAAGCCCTTCAATCTTTTTGGCATTGAATTATATATATTTTTTCTGAGTATTGTGGCTAAAAATTAGAAAAATAATTTGTAACATTTTTGCAAAATTTTAGCCGAAATTGTGTACTATCACGCTTTTTTGGCTACAAAACGCGTTCCAAGTCCCCGGGTCAGTTTTGCATGATTTTCGGTGCCAAGACTCCTTAAAATATATCTGTATGCATCTAACCAAATCTCAGTCACATTGTATTTAAGGATTTGTTTTTAAGAGTATCTAAATCTTATTTCGATTTAATCAACAATTAATTTGGAAATAGAATAGGAAAAACAATGTTAGAAACGTGAAAAAGACTTTCAATTTTTTTGGCGTTGAATTATATATTTTTTATGAGTATTTTCGCTAGAATTTGAGAAAAAATCTTTCGGGTCATTTTTACAAAATTCTAGCCGAAATGGTATACTAACCATCACGGATTTCGGCTAAAAACCCGTTCCGAGGCCCTGCTCAGTTTTGCATGTTTTTTTGTGCCAAAACTCTTTGAAATATCTATATTCATCTAACCAAATCTCAGCCACATTGGATTTAATGATTTGTTTTTATGAGTATCTGAATCTTATTTCGATTTAATTAAAAATTAATTCGGAAAAAATAGGAAAAACAATATTAGAAGCGTAAAAAACCCTTCAATCTTTTTGATGCCAAATTATATATTTTTATGAGTATTTTAGCAAAAAAATTGAGGAATTATCTTTCGGGTCAATTTTTGTAAAATTTTAGTCGAAATTGTGTACTAACCATCACGGTTCTTGACTAAAAACGCGTTCCGGGGTCCCGTCTCAGTTTTGCATGATTTTTGGCGCCGAGACACCTTGAAATATCTTTATTATCTAATCAAATATCAGGTATATTGGATATACGAATTTGTTTTTACGAACATTTAAATTTTGTTTCGATTTAATTAAAAATTAATTCAAAAAAATGAAACAAATATTTGATTAATTTATTCTCAATAATTTATAAAACTTTAGAGAAATTTAATATTTTCAAACTTCACCAGACCCGGTAGACCAATTTCGTGCGAAAATCATTAAGCTCCATTGATTTATCTTCTTGTATCAAAATCAAACATTCCACCAATTTCCTTATCTTTCAATTCTCATGTTTTGCCAGGAGCTGGGTTGTAACATTAGTTTTACTCCATTTTCTGTATGAGTATGACTAAAAATAATATATATACAGTGACATCAACTATGCATTGGTTTCATCTGCTCATCAATTTTAACCATTTTTTCTCGGTTTCTTTACATATTTGACTTACCAATACGTGCTCCAAGCAATTGCGATTTCCCCAAAAACTATCTAATTCTAAAGTTTAACAAAACGTATTGCTTTCATTTTTAATTTGTGTAGGGCTTCCCTGTTTTAGTCATTGGACGCTTGTGGATAAATCGGCTAAAGTTTGTCCCTTTGTTTTAATCGGCTAAGAAAGATGTAACAAGGTCAATTCTACAATGAATTTTTTAATTTATGGTTTCTCTATTTCAACGAATGGCTTTATAGCTTGGAAGATTGACTCCAAGGACTCAAGCATATAATAATAGCAAAAATTAGTACTATAAGAAACTTTGTATCATAAGGGAAACTGGGTGACAATTTTAAACTCAATGGATTTAGATTTCCAGGCTTTGATTCTTGCAGTTGTGGTTGGATTGCTAACTTATGTTTTCCTATTTGGTTTTCTTAGGAAAGTGAATGAATGGTACTATGTTATCAGATTAGGAGAAAAGAAACATAGATCTCTTCCACCAGGTGACATGGGATGGCCTATTTTAGGCAATATGTTGTCATTTCTCAAAGCATTTAGATCCAAAGACCCTGAAACTTTCATCAACAACTTGGTTCAAAGTTATGGCAAAACAGGAATTTACAAATCCTACTTGTTTGGAAGTCCAAGCATCATAGTTTGTTGTCCGGAAACATGTAAGAAAGTCCTGACAGATCATGAAAGATTTGCTCCTGGTTACCCTGCATCAATAAGGAAGTTAACAGGAAGCAAATCGTTTCACAGTGTTTCAAAATCAGAACACAGGCGTTTGCGCAAGCTAACGACAGCTCCCATCAATGGAAATGAAGCATTAGCCATGTATATTGGATATATTGAGGAGATTGTGATGAATTCTTTGGAAGAATGGAGCAGCATGAAGAGGCCAATTGAATTCTTGAAAGAGATGGAGAGGGTAACTTTCAAGGTCTTTACACATGTATTCATCGGACCGGGTTCTGAATCCATTCATCAGTCAATGGACAAGTATCATAGTGATTTCCACAATGGATTATTATCCGCTGCCTACAATATTCCCGGTTTTACATTTCATAAAGCTCTCAAGGTGAATTTTCTTCAATTACAAGCCTAAAACTTAAGTTTATTGAGTAAATAATAAGAAATTGATGAAACTTTGGTTGCATGCAGGCAAGGAAAATGTTGGTAAAGATCTTCCATGATGTGATAGATGAAAGAAGGACAATGATTAGACGTGTTGATCCAAATGAAAGGAGAGGCACGATCGATCTACTAATGGAAATTGAAGATGAGAAAGGCGATAGGCTTAGCGATAATGATATATCTGATTTACTACTAGCATTCTTGGCCGCTGGCTATGGAAGCATAGCAAATGCAGCAACCTGGTCTACCATCTATCTCCATGATCATCCAGAATTGTTGCAAAAAGCTACGGTAAGATAGTAATCTTTGGCACATTGACATATTTTATTTTAACACTCAAATAAGACTTTCCTCGTAAGTTCATTTGATTCATTATTCCATTGCTTAATTTAGCTAATTTGGCTCAAAATTCATTCTAGGAAGAGCAAGAGGAAATCTTAAAGAGAAGACCATCTACACGAAAGGGGCTAAATCTTTCGGATATCAGACAAATGGAATATCTTGCCAAGGTAGAATTCAATCCCCTGTTCAGTTCTTAATTTAACCATGGATTAATTGCCTATACTACAAGTTATGATTGTTAATTATGTAAAAGGCCTTGATATTCTTATAATACATAGGTGATTGATGAGACATTGAGAAAGAATAATCCAGCATTTTCCAATTTCCGAGTGGCACAAGATGATATTAACATCAATGGTTAGTGAAATACGTATTGGTTTGGCCACATATATTCCCTTAATTACTCAATATATCTATCAACTTGGTATGTTTTCTTTCATTTTTGACACTTCCCTCAAATCTTTAAAAAGGAAAACCATATGTTTGCAGATTATTTCATACCCAAAGGATGGAAGGTGCTAGTTTGGACAAGGGCTGTTCATATGGACCCTGAAAATTATGTGAATCCAAAAGACTTTCTTCCTTCAAGATGGGATGTAAGTAATATGCTATGGAACTCATTTTCTTGTGATAACTTTGGAGACAGGACCTTTAATCTCTGCATATATATATGGCAGAATCAGAAACTCAAAGCAGGATCGTTTCTACCTTTTGGAGGAGGAAGCAGAATTTGCCCTGGAGCAGACTTTGCCAAGCTTCAGATCTCCATATTTCTTCACTATTTTCTCCTTAACTACAAGTGAGTACTATATGGCTCTTTCTATATTACAGCTAAACATTTCAGTTCTCCTAATTAAACATGACTATGGGTACATTAAATTTAAAGCCGACTTATTATTGGAAATTTTGTTCTTTTATCCTATTTGCAGACTTGAACAAATTAATCCTGGAGGCCCAATTGTGTATTTGCCAGTTCCAAGGCCTGCAGATAACTGCCTTGCAAATATAATCAAGCTCCAACCATCTCTGCATCTTCCTTCTCCTTCTTGCTGAACTATATTAAGTGTATTTTCAACCATTTTCCTCGGTATCTTGTGATATTAGACTTACCAATACATGCTCCGAGCAATAGCGATTTCCCCAAAAACTATCAATGTCAATTGATCAAAGTGTCTAATTCTAAACTTTAACAGCGTATTTCTTTCAATTTTTATTTGTAAGGAGGATGGCAGGGCTGCCATGTTTTAGTCCCTTTGTTTTAATCGGCTAAGAAAGATGTAACAAGGTCAATTATTATACAATAAATTCAAATCAGCATAAATATCACTGCCACTATGCACTCTTAAGTTCATACGGACTGCCATTTTGCAACAAAAATCGTCTGCCCGAAATTGTGCCCCTTCCCTGCCCCGTTCACTAGCTATTGCCACGTGGTTTTGCACTTTTGCTATTTAAAGCACGATGCCGTTTCAGTTACATGTTATAAACCCCACCGTTGTCGTTAAAACTTAGCAGTTAGCAAGCACTCCGTTTCAGAGATAAAGCCTCCAAAAAGTCTACAGTGTTACGACCCAAAGAAAGATCTGCTATGTAATAGTTATGATTGATCAATTTTACTGGCTTTAGAATCCTGGAAGGTGAATCCCAATTTAATACCATTTTCATTCTTAATTGCTCCTTCTGCTGTTCTGCAACTATTATTCTTGTTTTGAAAAAAAAAAAAAAAGTAAAAGCTGAAATTGTGGATGCATTAACGATTCCCAGAAGCAGTCCAATGTTCGAAGGCATCTTCTGCTTATGATAATAGAATTCGAAAAATTTCTTTGTAATTCTTTTTCTTCTGTAAGTTCCCCATTTTCCTTTTTTTTTTTTTAATAAGTACCGTCTCCATTATTTCTTATTTTATAATAACTAAAGAAATTGATTTCTTAATGAATTATCTTATTTTCACTTGTGAGATTCCTCGCAAATGTTTGCAGTTATATCTCCGTGTTTATGTAAAATTAATGAATTTTGTACAAGAGACGGACAAACGGTCTTTTTGTACCCTATGACGGAAGGAGTTAACGGAGTCACCAGTTTCTTTTACCCAGCAACGTGGCAGTAGCTGGTGAATGGGGCAGGGAAGGGGCGCAAGTTTTGGGGCAGACGATTTTTGTCCTGCCACATGTACCAATAAATGATAGGTGGCACATCATGTGTTAAAAACGGTACGATAAATTATTAGGTGGATCGGGTCTACCACGTCATCCGTGATCCCGACAAATAAAATTTTGACAAGTAAGATTTCTTCCTATAATTTAGGCACGAATTTAGCATCAGGTTTAGCCCTAGTTTCACCAGATGAGATTTACAGGGTAAGTCCCTAAATTTAGGATATTAATTGGCTAGGGTTTTAGAAATTGTAGGAAAAAATTTGATTTGTCAAAATCTTATTGATCGGGACCACGGATGACGTGGTGGACCCGATCCACCTAATAATCACTCAAATGCTACGTGTCATGTGTCATTTTTTTTTCCACGTGGCATGCCATGTTGGACGATGTTTTCTTTGAAAGGCTTTGATAGGAATTTTTATTGTACACTTGTTGAGTTGCATGTTAAAAATCTTTGCATGTTTTACACATGTCCTAGTTCATGGATATTTATATATACTAGTAATTTGTCACGTGTTCTACACATGGGATTGAAGTTTTGAATGAAACATATTTTAAATTATATATTGTGTAATACAATGTTCATGTTAATTTTGAAAAGATTAAATTTTTTTAAATTTTTACAAATTATTGAGAATAAATTAATCAAATTTTTGTTTGATATTTTTTTAAATTTAATTTTTAATTAAATCGAAACAAGATTTAAATACTCGTAAAAACAAATCTTTAAATCCAATATGCTTGAGATTTGGTTAGATAATATAGATATTTCAAGGAGTCTCGGCGCAAAAAATGATGCAAAACTGAGCTGGACTCCGGAATGCGTTTTTAGGCAAAAACCATGGTGGTAAAAATGACCGGAAAGATTTTTTCTCAATTTTTGGCAAAAATACTCATAAAATATATATAATTCAACGCCAAAAAGACTGGAGTACTTTTCACGCTTTTAATATCGTTTCCCATATTTTTTCTGAATTAATTTCTAATTAAATCAAAATAAGATTCAGATGCATGTAGAAACAAATCCTTAAATCCAATGTGGCTGAGATTTGATTAGATGAATAAAGATATTTCAAGGAGTCTTGGTGCAAAAAATCATGCAAAATAAATCCGTGGCCCCGCAACCCGTTTTTAGCCAAAAACCGTGATAACGTACACGATTTCGGCTAAAATTTTGCAAATATTGACCCAAAAGATTTTTCCTCAATTTCTAGCGAAAATACTCAGAAAAATATATAAATCAACACCAAAACAATTGAAAGCCTTTTTCACGTTTCTAATATCGTTTTTTCTATTTTATTTCTAAATTAATTTCTGATTAAATCGAAACAAGATTTAGATGCTCGTAAAAACAAATTCTTAAATACAATGTGGCTGAGATTTGGTTACATGAATAAAGATATATTTTAAGGAGTCTTGGTGTAAAAAATCATGCAAAACTGACATGGGGCCCCAAAACGCGTTTTTAGCCAAAAAACCGTGATGGTACACGATTTTGGCTAAAGTTTTGCAAAAATTGACCCTAAATATTTATCTCAATTTTTAGCCATAATACTCATAAAAAATTATATAATTCAATGCCAAAAAGATTGTAGGGCTTCTCACGCTTCTAATATCGTTTTTTCTTTTTTTTTTCAAATTAATTTCTGATTAAATCGAAACATGATTCAAATACTCGTGTAACACACAAAATTTCTAACTCTAAAAATAAGACAAGAAAGATTAGAGCCAAATAATAATTTTATTGATTGATCAAATTGATGCAGGAACAATTTTTGGAAATTTTTAATAATAAAAAATCACCCTATGATTCTTCTCCTTTGCAAAATTATGCTTCAAGATTTGCTTTAAGGGTCGAATGACTTGATCTTGAATTTGATGATAATTTGAGAGTTTGATTTGATTTGATTCAAGGGTCGAATGACTTATCTTGAATTGATGACTTGGGAGTTTGATTTGATTCGAGGGTCTTTAATGACTTGATCTCGAATCGATGATAATTTGATTCAAGGGTTTTGGCGACTTGATCTTGAACGAACAAAAATAATATTCTTCAAATATGTTGATGAAGATCAAAATAATAATTTCTTGAAAGCGAGCTTCTGCAAATCTTTGATAATCCTCCTTGGATATTCTTCAAGAATAATAATTCTCCACGTACGTGGATCTTCTTTCAATCTTCTTTGATAATAATCCTCCACATACGTGGATCTTCAATCTTTGAAAATAATCCTCCACATACGTGGATCTTCTTTCAATAATTCTCCTTGGATCTTCTGGAGACTTTGCTCTTCAGCTTTGCTTCTCTGCTTTTCAATTTGTGTGTAAAATAGCTTTGGGGACTCCCTTTATATAGTGGAGGAAATTCTCTGTGCATTTAATGCTAATCTGCTTTACTTGCAAGCAAAGTAAAATCCAACGGTGGATGATTCCCCAGGGAAGCTTCCAGGTAATTTCCTTGGCAATTTCCAAGTGATGACTCACAAATTAATTCTGATTGGTCACACCGTTAGATATTAAAATCTAATTGGTTAGACCATGTCATATTTATCTATTAGTTTTCTTTAGAAAATATCCAATAAATTTAAGGATAAATTCTTAAAAGAAATTTGTAAAAAATTTCTTATTGGACCGAAATTTCTTGCTCTACAGCTCATAAAAACAAATCCTTAAATCTAATGTGGCTAAGATTAGGTTAGATGACTATAGATATTTGAAGGAGTTTTGCCATAAAAAAATCATGCAAAACTGACCCGGGATGCCGAAACGCGTTTTTAGGCAAAAAATCGTGATGGTACACGATTTCGGCTAAAATTTTGCAAAAATAGACCCGAAGTATTTTTCCTCAATTTTTAGCCACAATACTCATAAAATATATATATTTAACTCCAAAAAGATTGGAGAACTTTTCACGCTTTTAATATCGTTTTCCATATTTTTCTGAATCAAATTCTAATTAAATCAAAACAAGATTCAGATGCTCGTAAAAACAAATCATTAAATTCAAATACGGCTGAGATTTGATTAGATGAGTATAGATATTTCAAGGAATCTCGGTGCCAAAAATCATGCAAAACTAAGCTGGGCCCCGAAACACGTTTTTAGCCAAAAAACCGTGATGGTTAGTACACGATTCCAGCTTAAATTTTGCAGAAAATGACCCGACAAATTTTTCCTCAATTTTTAGCTAAAATACTCATAATATATATATATATATAATTTAACGCCAAAAATATTGGAGGATTTTTCACGCTTTTAATATCGTTTTTCATATTTTTCGAAATTAATTTCTAATTAAATCGAAATAAGATTCAAATGCTTGTATAAACAAATCCTTAAATGCAATGTGACTGAGATTTGATTAGATGAATATAGATATTTCAAGGAGTCTTGACACCAAAAATCATGCAAAACTGAGTCGGAGCCCTGAAACGCGATTTTAGCAAAAAACTGTGATGGTTAATACACGATTTCGGCTAAAATTTTGCAAAAAATGACTCGAAAAATTTTTCTTCAATTTTTGGCTAAAATACTCATGAAATATATATAATTTAACGCCAAAAAGGTTGAAGGACTTTTCGAGTTTTTAATATCGCTTTTCATATTTTTACGAATTAATTTCTAATTAAATCAAAACAAGATTCAGGATGCTCATAAAAACAAATCATTAAATTCAAATGTGCCTGAGATTTGATTAGATGAGTATAGATATTTCAAGGAGTCTCGGCACAAAAAATCATGCAAAACTAAGCCGGGGCCCCGAAACGCGTTTTTAGCCAAAAACCGTGATGATTAGTACACGATTCCAGCTTAAATCTTGCGGAAAATGGCCCGAAAAATTTCTCCTTAATTTTTGGCTAAAATAGTCATAAATATATATAATTTAAGTCTAAAACGATTGGAGGACTTTTCACGCTTTTAATATCGTTTTTCATATTTTTCTGAATTAATTTCTAATTAAATCGAAACAAGATTCAAATGCTCGTACAAACAAATGCTTAAATGCAATGTGCTGAGATTTGATTAGATGAATATAGATATTTCAAGGAGTCTCAACGCCAAAAATCATGCAAAACTGAGCCAGAGCTCCGAAACGCGTTTTTCGCAAAAAACCGTGATTTCACGATTTCGGCTAAAAATTTGCAAAAAATGACCCGAAAAGCTGGGGCCCCGAAACGCGTTTTTAGCCAAAAACCGTGATGGTTAGTACACGATTCCAGCTTAAATTTTGCAGAAAATGACCCAAAAAATTTCTCCTCAATTTTTGGCGAAATATTTTTCATCAATGTTTAGCCACAATTTTCATAAAAAAATTTATAATTCAACGCCAAAAAGATCGAAGAGCTTTTCACGGTTTTAATATCGTTTTTCCTATTTTTTCCGAACTAATTTCTAATTAAATCAAAACATGATTTAGATGCTTGTAAAATCAATAGCTGTGATTTGGTTAGATAAATATAGATATTTCAAGGAGTCTCGGCGCCAAAAATCATGCAAAACTGAATCGGGCCCCGGAATGCGTTTTTAGCCAAAAATTGTGATGATTATTACACGATTTTAGGCTAAAATTTTGCAAAAATTGACCCACAAGATATGTTTTCAAATTTTAACCACAATACTCATAAAAAATATATAATTCTACACCAAAAAGATTGTAGAGCTTTTCACACTTTTAATATCCTTTTTCATATTTTTCAGAATTAATTTCTAATTAAATCAAAATAAGATTCAGATGCTCGTGAAAACAAATCCTTAAATGCAATATGGCTAAGATTTTAATAGATGAATATAGATTTTTCAAGGAGTCTCGATGCCAAAAATCATGCAAAACTGAGCTGGGGCCCCGAAACGCGTTTTTAGCCAAAAGATCATGATGGTTATAGTACACGATTTTGGTTAAAATTTTGAAAAAAAAAATGAACCGAACAATTTTTCCTCAATTTTTGGATAAAATACTCATAAAATATATATAATTTAACACCAAAAAGATTGGAGGTCTTCTTACGCTTTTAATATCGTTTTTTCATTTTTTTTGAATTAATTTTTAATTAAATCGAAACTAGATTCAGAAGCTCGTAAAAAAAATTCTTAAATCAAATGTAGTTGAGGTTTGATTAAATGAATATGGATATCTCAAGGAGTCTTGGCGCCAAAAATCATGCAAAACTGAGCCGGAGCCCCAGAACGCTTTTTTAGCCAAAAATTGTGATAATTATTACACGATTTCGGCTAAAATTTTGTAAAAAATGGGCCCGAAAGATATTTCCTCAATTTTTGGCTAAAATACTCATAAAAATATATATTTCAACGCCAAAAAGATTGAAGGGATTTTGACGTTTCTAATATCCTATTTTTTCCGAATTAATTTATAATTAAATCGAAACAAGATTAAGATGCTCGTAAAATAAATCCTTAAATCCTATGTGGTTGAGATTTGATTAGATGATTATAGATGTTTCAAGTAGCCTCGGAGTCAAAAATCATGCAAAATTGAGGCGGGTCTCTGGAACGCATTTTTAGCCAAAAACTGTTATGGTTAGTAAGTACACTATTTCGGCTAAATTTTTGCAAAAATTGAAACGAAAGATGTCTCCTCAATTTTTGGCTAAAAAACTTATAAAAATATATAAGTCAACGTTAAAAAAGATTGGGGGGGGGGGGGGTTTCACGCTTTTAATATCACATTTCTTATTTTTTTCTAAATTAATTTCTAATTAAATTGAAACAAGATTCAGATGCTCGTAAAAACAAATTCTTAAATGCAATATGGCTGAGATCTAGTTAGATGATGTAAAGTATTAAATCGATTTTTTTTTTTCGAAAAGAATATTGAAACACTGCTTTAAAAAATCACCCAATTATAATCATGGGAAACTTGCCAAACGAAAGTAAACCAACAATTTTTTTTCCTTGGCATAGGAAACTTTAATCTTGACAATCTCGGCATAAGACCAATTTTTTTAAACATGTAAAGTATTAAACTAATTTTTTCCTTAATGCCCATAATTTATTTAAATTAAATAAATATAAATTATAAATAAAAAGTATTTCAAATGATTATGGGGAGTAAATTATTATAATTATATTTTGTATTTACAATATCTTTACATAATTAAAATAAAAATATTTCTTGACTATAAATAATAATATTATAATTAAATATATTATAATCTAAAAATAATTATTAGAAGTAAATTATTAATTACAATTATAGTGAATTATTCATATCTTTCCATAATTTACAAAATTTAAATATTGGATTTACAATATCTTCCCATAATTAATAAAAAAGTTGAATGATTAAAAAATTTTAAAAAAAAGATAAATGACTAAAAAGAATACTTATTAAAAAAATTATTATACTATAATATTAAGGGTGTTTATGAAATTTCCCAATTAAAAATTTTGAATTCGTGATATAAACTATATATAATTTTTAATCCCCACCAAATTTACTTAAAGTTCCTTCCTACTTTTGCTCTGGTGCGAGAGACCTGCCCCGTTTTTGTCTTTTTTTACCTCATAAGATTACTGAAGTATCCAAAGTCAGGTCCTTCTTTCCTTAATGACCTTTGTCCTTTTTTGTAATTGGAAGAGTTTTGGAACCGAATTTAAGAGCCGGTCAGTGTGGATACATTAATTGTTTGGTTAATTGTTTTGTTTTATTTTCCTTCTTTTTCTTACAGGTAGTCGGTTTCATTTTTGATTGAAATTGGGTCAATGCTCACGCTAATATTCTGATTATGCGAGGAAAGATTTCTTTTTTTTCCCCTCTATTTTCCATTGGGATTCGCCGGTTCAAATTTTCTTTTGGAATTCGAAAAGTTGGGTTCGATGAATTCATTCACAGTAATGGCTCATTCTTGGGTAAACGATTGTCCCCTTTCTATTTTTCGTTTGGTTTTTCCCTGCCTTTGTTCTTCGCTGCGATTTCTTCAAATTGTTTGGAGCTTCGATCCTATTTAGAATAACATATACCAGGTATGTTTGTTAATCAACTCTTACAAAGAATTCTTTTACCATGAATTAAAGGCGTTTTACTATTAATTTTAACCCTTTCTTTGATCACGTTGGTTCGTTTTAATTTGTTGATTTCCCCTATTAAAATTGTTTCTTCTGTTATCTTTTCTGTTTGGTTCCTAAATAGAGAACTAATCAATTCCTTTTGATCATTCTCTATTTTCACATGTTTCAGGCAAGTCAAGTTACGTGTCTCTTTGCTGTGGAAGTCTATTGTGCTCAAACGGCAAGTTTTAAGAATTTTATTGCCAGAGGTTAGATTGAGCACCTACTAATTTTGCACCTCTCCTCTAAAGTTATTTCAATGTCCAGTATATGTGAGTGGTTTGTAGTATAGAGTAGGTGAGGGTAAAATTTGTATGGTTTTGCCATGTGTATTGGTAATTTCTTCAGAGGTCTATTGAGAGGAAATTGCATTAACATACCAAAATGCTCTTCAGCTTACTACAGATTCAAGAATTAGTGGAATGGGTTTTTTATCTTTTATTTTTATTTTTTGTGCAAAAAAACATTGCTTTGATCATTGTGCAAGGGGTTTAGGGTGATTGGAAATTAGAAGAGATGTTAGAGACTTCCTATTAGTCTTGCACCTTTTCATAATTGAATTAACGTGTGTAAATGATTCTGGAAATGGGAAGTAAAATAGATGCTCCCTCAGAGTTTTGGGTGGGTAATAGTGTAGTCAGTCCAATAGGTCTTGGACAAATTTGATGCAAACTTGAAAGTGTAACTTAGGTGCCATTTATTAGGTAATGTCCTCATTAATTTAGTTGTTTTTGTTCATAATTCTATGGTCCCATTGTTTAGGTTGTAGTTACAGGTTTTTTTGGAGTGTTAGTAATTAACAAAGCAGTTAAATGTACCATTTACAGTTTTTATTGGGTTTATATTTGAAGGTATTGTTGCTTTCCTACGGAATTGGGTTGAAGTTTTTATTTAAAATCTGTCTTGAAAGTTTTGATTATGCTTAGTTCCTTTTTCTTTCATTTAATTTAGGCGTTTTTCTCTTTGAATTGAGTTTAGTTGGAAAGCTTTGCAATTGCCTCATAAGTGTGACATTTAGGATAAAGTCTGATAAATTACGGGGCTTTAGTTGCGTTGAAACATCCTTCATCTTATAGTGTTTGTTGATCTATTTCTATATAAACCTAAAGTTTGCTTTCGCATGAAATGAATTTACATAAGGTTTTGGATTTGCTATTTTTGTGATTTGCGACGCTTAGTTTCTGTTTCATCTTCAAGGAAAGTGGTTTGTATACAGGAAGAATTTGCCATATCAAGTTTGTTGATAACACTTCGGAGGCAGCAAAAATGATCAGTTTTGAGGTTCCCAAGGTAGCTACAGACTCTGAGGAAGTTGTTGCTAAGGGCAACAGCAGCAAGTCTTGAGGTACGTACGCAATCTTTGATAAAGAAAGAACCAGCAAGTATTAGTTCTCATCAAATGGCTGTTCAGAATGTTTTATGATTGTAAGTGAGAGAATGTTGGGAATGTGGATCAAATGTGGATTTTCTGTAGGATCTTTTCTTTCTGATATAGTTTAAGTAAATAGAGTAAATATTGATGGTTAAGATGTTTGATAGATGTTCAAAATATAGACAAATTGAGAGGGCTTATAACATGTTTGATAGATTGCCTGGGAAAGATTTTGTATTTTAGAATAGGATTATGTCTGTCTTTGAGCATGATGTTTCTCAACCAATTTGCAGTGAGAAGAACTCATTATATAGGCAAAAAAAGGTGAGAATCCATGATTCAAACAGTCAGAAAAATCCTAGGTATCAATGCATGATATGTATTTTTTAGCTAAATTCTTTGCTCCATTTTAATGATGTGGTCTTATGTTTTAAAGTGACGTATTTCCATATCTACTACATTACCTTCATTTCAATCTTTAGGAATCAGATTACGTGTGATTACATGAATAATTGTTCGTTTTATATGCATCAGAATTTTCCTTAGTTTTGATTGTGAATATATTAACACTTTACCAAGGATTAATGTACGTTTAAATCATTTCTTATGAAATCTCCTTTGTATTATTAGATTTGCAACGAATTGCTGTTCAAGAATTTTATTGCATTTTGTTGGATTTAGCGGTTGGCACTCCACCAGGTTAGTGTAGTCATTTTAAGTATACAATTTTGTGAATGTATTGGTTAACTCTCTTTTTAGAATGTTTGGTTTCATTGGTCCACACAAATCCCTATTTCTCAAGTAGCCGCGAATCCCTTGAGAAGTATCAGGTCTGAGAAGGCAACGGGTTTGGCGGATCCAACCAGGTTAGTTATAGTTTTTCCAGGTTTCATATTTTTGCCTGATTTTCTTAGTGGGTTTTCTTTTAATACATATTTCATATGTTTTTTGCCTTTGATTTCTTATTTCTTTTATCATTTTGACAATCGGTTTCTATTATTTGATTTTTTTCCTCAGGTTTCCAGAATTTTACAGGTAACTTTTCATTTTTCGATATCCTAAATCTTTATTGTCACTCTCTACATTGGAATTTTTCGTTCTCTCTCTATATGTATAGATATGAAGTTCGTTGATCACCCATATTTCTTGATTTTGTTGTTATATTGCTGTTATTGATCAATCTGTTATCTACAGATAGTTGCGAGTTTATATGGTATGAGTTTTTTAATGTTTTGGTATTTGGATCAGGTTTGAGTGTTTAATATGAAGATAGATCAATCATAGAGAAGACTGGGTGAGCTTCAAAAGCGATTGTGAATTTGGAACGGAAAGATTTACACTTACTGAATAGTAAGGAATGGGTTCCTTTTTGGCACCGTTGATCATTTGTTTTGATTGCAGATTTCATTATATCAATTAAGTTGCTAATATCGTTCAATTTTTGTTTTCTGGGTGACTTTAGTTTTTATGGTGGTTGAAGAATGGAATGGAGTTGGGAAGGAAGATGATGGATGATCAATTTAGCGAAGGAAAGGGTGCGACAAAATGGTGAAGAAAAGCTAGGAAAACAATGTGATTTGAGTTTTAGGGATGGGTGAGGAGCTGCCCTGTTCATTTTGCTTTCCTATCGATTGCCATTATGCCAGAAAAAATTAGAAGCTTCAACTTGATTCATGCAGGAATTTCTTTTTCTTTTTTGGTTTACTTTCAATTTCCTTACTTTTTAATATAATAAGTGCTTAGATGTCAGATTTTGTATTCCTCTTTGAATAGCAAATGTGAATGTTGACCGGAGCATTATTCACATTTCATATATTTACATTGTATATTTGTATGATGATTAAAATTATCTCACGACTCAGTACCCAAGAACACATTGCATTATTAGTTTTAGGATTTTTCTATTAATACTTTTTATATCAGGTGGCAATTGATTTCATTTAGAAATCTCCATAATTAGTGTAGGATTATGGCATTGGTATATTGGTGTCTATAGGATGAATGTTTCTTGGTATTCTGTTTAAAAACCTGTGGTGCTTTCGTGGTATCAATAATTAGCTAATATTGGTAATGTTCTGTTTTGTGCAAAAGATTAGGGAGACTAAAGAAATACCATTATGCATATCATGAGCTGTTCAGTTCTGCAATTTCTTCCAAATGAATGTAGTTGATTTTCAGGTGCTTAAAGTGGAGAAAAGTGCAGGTCAAAAAGAGATTGAGAAATAAATGTGTTTGATTTTTAAAAGGTATGTTTAATTGTGAATTTTTAGTCTGACAAATTATCACTAATTTTTTAAATTTCTTTTGATTGGGCAATAGTAATCAAGGCTCAAACCGAAGGTGTGTTCCCATAGTCGCAGAAAGGTGAGACATGAAGTCCAAAGTTATTGCAAAAACTCATATACATACATTTTAAGCTCATTGCTTAGAACAAAGCATCAGGTTTGGTGCATAAGGGGCTTTCTAGAAAGGTGAGACATGAAATTCAAAGTTATTACTACCATTTTGGGGTTCGAAAGATACACGAATTGAAACTAAACTAAAATACATCATACATTTATGTTTTATAGTCATGGATTACTCCACCGTTTTGTATAGAATGTCATTTTTCTTCGCTAACTGCACTTGCATTTTTATTTGTTTTTTATGCAAAAGGTGTCTTGAAGTGAGGGGTTGTAGTTTGGAGCCTATGAAAGTGCTCATGCATTCTATAGTCTTTATTTGCTGGGTACGGTATTTGTTTGAGTGATCTAATTCAATATTTCTTAGTGATGGTCAGATATTTGATTTTAGAGCTTTAATCTTCAGGTTTAATCAATGATCTAATGCATGTGTTTTTAGAGCTTTAATCTTTAGGTTTATGTTTTGTTTTGACAACGGCTTGAATAACAAGGGCTTATGGATGAGCATCGGAGGTTGTACGTTGAGGCCTTTATCAATGATGAAGCAAGGAGGCTTAGGTTTGTGGTTCATGATCAGAGATGTTTCAGGCTTGAACTACAAAATAGTGTAAGCAGCTGGTGCCATTTTTTCCCGTCCCAGTCTTTTTTTTTGAAATTTCTTATGCTGATATTGTTTGCAATGTGTTAAATCTTCTTCAGCTTCTATTAGAGAAGTTACTTGATATATTGAATCAGCTATGTGAGCTGCGTGGAGTTGCAGACGGTTTCTCAGCGAGTGTGAACTATGAAGCTGAGTTTCATTGTATATCCTACATGTAGGAAATTTCTCTTTTCCGGGGTCTTCACAGGGTATTTATGTTTGTGATTATTTTTATTGTTGATTGTTTGTGAACATTTGATTATGTTATAGTATATATGTTGGTTTGAATTTGAGATGAATTTTATATACGCAGCTTTTGGAAAATATAGATGAGAAATTTCTGCCGCCTAACTCTAAGGTAATTTCCCACAGTTTAGATCAGACAATTGCATCCTGAGACTTCCTTGGACTGATGTAAGCATAACATGTTTTGTTGTAGTTTTCCAGCCAAAAAGGAAGCATGGCTGATAAGAGTTT
Source organism: Corchorus olitorius (assembly GCA_001974825.2). Taxonomy (NCBI): domain Eukaryota; kingdom Viridiplantae; phylum Streptophyta; class Magnoliopsida; order Malvales; family Malvaceae; genus Corchorus; species Corchorus olitorius. The sequence goes on along the minus strand of AWUE01016288.1, from coordinate 12,762 downwards.
GCATGAGCTTCTTCAAAGTGGGGCTTCAGCTCAACAGGAAGCATAATTGGTTATTTTGACCAAGGAAGTATGGGTAATTTATTCTTTCTTCTTTGTTCCTTTTGACCTTGAGAAGGATCGTTTCTAATTAGTTTCCCTTGATCATACCTTTTTAGACATTTTGTAGGATTTATGGGTAAATGACCGCAGTTCCAGTTACGTTTTCCTTTCCTCCTTTTTTCCATTTGGTTGGGTTTCTTCTTCGCTAGAATTTCTAGGAATTGGTTCGAGCTCTACTTGGTTTCAGTTCCTAAAATTTTCAGGTATTTTTACTGCTTCCTTTACCAAATGATACCAAATTTCGCTTTCTGCAGACCGTTTTTGCTTTTAAGGTTTAATAAAATTGAGCGCCTGTCTAATTTTGTTTGTTCCCTCCTCTCCATGTAATATTCTGTCAATTTTGCTATACCTACTGCATCAATTGCAATGATCGTGTTGGATTGGGATGTGCAAAATACAAGTATTGCCTTCATTGATTTCCCTCTGTTTGCAACCGTATTAGATAATAGCAGTGGTGAGGTTATAGATGTGTCTTTTAAATTACTAATTACTTGAAGTCATTACAAAGAGACTAATGCAGTTTTTAAGGGAGTTATTAAGTCTGCTATCCACGTTTCTGCTTTTAACATTTATTCATTACAATCTTCTAAGGGTTGGTTCTATGGTTCGCGACATTGGAGATCCCTGCCTTTCCCAATCTCTCATCAAGGTTGTTTTAGCTGTAAGATTATTCTCTCAGTAACTTTATAAATGCTAATCAAACGATTTAGTTTCTTATTGAATTGACTTTTTTTTTTAATATTGTTTAGTGTTGTGTATCTGTCAATGTTAATCTTTGATGCCTAAAGATGAAAATTTTTTCTTTAAGATTAGTTTTTTTGTAAGCTTTATAAGGTCTTTATTTGGTAACATTTTGTTTTAAATATGATCCCTTGCGTAGGAGCTGCGGTTTTATAAGAAATTGAAAATTTAATTGCTTGCATTTTTAGTTTCAATGGTTTAAGCCATTGGGCAACTTTGAAATAAAAAGAAAATTAATAGCAGAAGCCTTTTTGGTATTACTGTTCTTAATTGAATTGGTAGTTTATGAAGGACAACAATTTAAAGTGCGATGGGAGGCATATAATTCCCATAAATAAAAATGCAGGCCTACTATTAATTATAATGGAGGTTGTGTTTTTGAATGTGCTCTGTCTAGAAAAGCTCTTTCTCTCCCTCTCTAGGCATACATACATACATATGATGTATAGTTTTCTGCACAATAGGCTGAGACCATGCTATGTGAGTTCAAAGCCTTGGCAACATTATACTCTTAGCCCTGCAGGACATGAGTAATGAGTGTTGTCAATGTATATAAATTCAGCTTTAATCATTTTCTCTTTTCTAATGATGAGTGCCACAGGCAGAAATCTTACTTTTGGAAAGTTAATTTGTGAATCTTTGACTTTTGGTAACTTCTGGCGCCCTTTCTGTCTTCCATATTGATTGATGATGTACTTATGTTGCAGGTTAGTGAGATATTTAGGCCAGAGTCATTTTTTCTTTATAGGTTTAATAGAATTCAGTTCCCCTCTAATTTCTCTTCCCCCTGTTTTTATGTGATGTTCTGTTGGTTGCATTAGTCTCTTTAGTTGTGCAATATATTCCATCTCCTCTACCTGGCTCTTTTGTTAACTTTCATGTACATTGCTTAATCGAATGCAAAACACCTGCCAATCCTTTAATCATGAAGCATGCAGTTGGCTAGAACCATTATATTTTACTAACAAGGATTCCTTACTCAGTGACTTCCAAATGGAAATAAGTTAGGAAAAAATAAATGAATAATTTCTCAGACAGAAATCTCCTGAGAAAGATATAGGACTTGAAACCTAAATTCATTCCTATATATCTATGTCAGTTACAGATTTTTCCTTTCCTTTTTCTGTTTTCTCTGTTCACTCTTTTCATCATTCTAAGTCTTCTCCTTTCAAGTGGCCAGAAATTATAAGTTTTATTACTTGCAACTTATAAGTGTTTCAGTCTATGAGGATGAGGTTTCCAAAGGATGGTGCCCATGATCCTATTGCACCTCTTGAGTGTGTCCCATCATAATGAGAACACCTTATGTGCTATGTTCTACTAATTTGGGTAGATCATGGTTTCCTATGTTGAAAAGCTTGAATAAAAATAACAATGTTTTTTGACTGCTCCACACATGGTATCAAAGTCCTAAACTAATAGTAAAAAAAATATGGCGAAGATGGAAAAGGAACGGATGAAGGTGATGATGAGAATGAAGGAACTGGAAGGAGGAAATGAACCGAGCTAACAGATGATGAAGTCACTTTCATTGAGGCTTGACCTCTTTTTCATATAAGTGCTCAATGCCTATGAAATGCATGGAAGCTAAACAAAGATCTTTTGTTCCATGTAAGTTGCAGCTGCAGTTTTCTCTTCATAGAACAGTTACTAAGGCTAGGATTTGTTCAATTCTCACTTCAGTTTATTGCTTCTACTCCACCATTAAATATTTGCATAGTATGATATTTCTACTGCTCTTATTTTAGAATGCCTAAAAGGAAAATGTTTCTTCTCCCCCTCATACAGTTGCAGCCAAAGGAATTGATTCCAGGCATGAAACCAGATTTCAGCAGGTTCCTCATACTGTAGAGAGAGACAGAACAAAAGACCTGCAAAGGGAGGAAACCGGGTATGAATCAAACTCCTGTTAAGGTGATTTTCCCCCCTTTTTGGGAATTTCTTTTTGCCTTTTCCTGAGAAGTAAAATCAGCTTTATTCAATGTTTGGTAGCTCAAAAAATGAGACAAAAAATAATGAAAGGTTTAAATTCTTTAATATCATAGTGCTTCTTGCAATCTATGTTTTCTAAAGTCAAGCTTTTAGCATTGTAAAACCTGATTTAAATTTTTTTCATTCTATCGTGTGAGACTGTAAGAGTCTCCAGTTCCACTCCAAAACACCAATATGAAAGCAAGCGATGGTACTCCATGCCGTCAAGCCAAAGATTGCAACCACTCCATGTAGTTCTCAAAATGTAAGTTGCAGAACATAAAAGGTTCCAGTTAGATCGTATTTTCTAGGTTGATTTTCATTTTTCATATGCACTAGAACCTATTGTATGAGATGCAATTAAATAAATTTGCTAGCTATGGAGAGTTTTGTTAAAAGCTCCTGTAAAGAGTAGTAGGAAGTATGCAGCAAATAGTTGACGTCATTATCTTGAAGAGACTAATGCAGGTATGTAAATTCTAATGATTTTAGGAATTAAGAAAATTCTTAAGTTTATTATTGGCGTTTTGCAAATATGCTTACATGGCAATCTTTAACATCTCTGTTTCAAATATTTACATACTACAGATGCCATATATTTTTTGAATCGTACTCCAACTTTGTTGTTGGAGTAAAATTTCATGAACTTGAAAGTATAGAGGTGAGAAGTTATAGTTTAAAGGGAAGACTACTGCCATAGACAGACTTATGCACTGCTGTCTATTGCTTCAAAAGATTGATATTCAAACTGCTCTCCCTGATGTTGCTTTGAATATCCATTTAGTTCATCAATTCCAAGAATTTTTATGAATTTGTTACCTCAAGATGTTGGTGATTATAGAAAAAAAGGAAAATCTCTTATGTCATGGAAAACAATAGTGAACTAAGGCATATTGATTACTGATTAGAATCATCCAAATAAGCTTCATACAATTTCTGCTTTCGTATTTGATACTACTATTTTAACACAACCCTTTTATCTGTTTTTATGAAATGAAAATAACTACTTTTGATCATTCATTCATAGTAAAAATTTGGCAGGTATAAAGAGGGGGTCATTGCTGAACACGCGGAGATGCTAAAGCAGTCAAAGGAGTACTGGAAGTTGCAGACCAATTACATGATCGAATATTAATCAACTAATTGGATCTCATATCATCTGCCTCTTTCAAGATGAAGCCAATTGATCAATTTTAATGAATGTTGTTATAGAACTTTACATTAAGTATGTAAAGAAGTGAAATTACTATTAACTTAGTTCAGGTTCATGGGGTTTTTTTTTTTTTTATTTTAATTGGCATAGACTTTAGTTTCTGATACCAGATAAGCAATATATAGGTTAATCATCATTTAGGTATTCTATGTTCCTAAACAGAAGATATTATATAAGCAAGTTCTACAATTTAGATGACAGAATATGTTTCAAGCAAATCCAGTTTTCCATTTATAGATTAATATTTGCTATTTAAAAATATAGTAAATTTTAGATCATGTAACTTTGAAACATTTTTTCAACATCAAACCATTGCATAGAAGCAATTCTTATCAAAGAAGTGTAATTCGTTCTCTTCATTAACAAATACCAATGCCCTCTATCTGTGCATCTTATCTGATTGCTTTTCATTCCTTATTCTAAATCTTGAATAAGTTCAATTGTTAACACCCTCATGTAAAAATAATCCTTTACCAAAATTATAGAACGCCCGACGCGTAAGCGCGGGCTATCCACCTTGTTTTATATAATAGTAAGATAAGATAGTAAGATAGTAAGGAAATCTCCTGTCCCAAGTTTTGTGCCCCACTTCATGCCCCATTCACCAAATCATGGCACATGGCCCTTGTGTTATACCTTATTTGTTTTTAAGTTTTAACAAGTAATATTTATATAAGAAAATAAAATAAGAAACCCATATAAATACCAGGTTTAGCCCCAAATTAACAATAAATAATTATATATAAGGGTTGGTCCTAAATTTTAATACATTTCCCATAGGGTTTTAGAATGAAAATATAAAATTAAACCTACTATTAATTTTATGAGCAAGACCCTCATTGAGCGCCACATGGCATTTGGTTTCTTTGACAAGTGTCAATAGTTAATTTTCTAATGTTTTGTTTATTATATTTGTATTCATTTTTTTTGGCAATAATATTTGTATTCATTTAGTTTGGAAAAATTAAAAGACATTCATCCCCTTTCCTATATAAAATAAATTACTATCAAATAATTATAAATTAATTATAAATTTGTTATGAATATACATGTATGTTGTGGATGTCTATGAATCTAATTAAAGTAAGGATAAAATTGATGACTTGATTCATTCATACACATATACTTATGTACTAAGTTCATCCCCTTATATTTATGGTGATGTATCTATGTGCCTATAAATATGTCACTTACTTTGTTATGGAATAAGAGAGATGAATAAGAACAATTTCTCCTCTTCTTCATATTTTCTTCTTTTCCATATTCTATTGTCTCTCTCCATACTTCACAACAAAATTTCATTTCTTAACTGAATTTTCTTAAAATAATTTATAAAATAAAACAGTCGCACGCGAAGCGCGGCCGGGAAGTTCTAGTTTAATTTAATTATGCAAACAAGGAATAACATTAAAAACTGAAAAGAGACACGTGTTATTATTTGATGGATGGGACACAAGTGGGGCACCAAAATTGGGACAGAGGATTTTCGTTGATAGTAAGGTGAATGTAATTATACGTACAGGGCACAGCGACGGTTATTGTCTTTGCTCTTTCTCTCCCATTTTCCAGTTCATCTTCTTGACGTTTATGTTGAGTTCAAACAATATACAATGATGATATTTCCTTTGAAAGGCTTTGATAGGAATTTGTATTGTACACTTGTTATGTTGCATGTTTAAAATCTTTGCATGTTTTGCACATGTCCTAGTTCATGGATATATATGAATGAAACTACAGGGCATAGAGACAATTGTAGTCTCTATTCTTTCTCTTCCATTTTCCTGTTTATCTTCTTGATGTTTATGCTAAGTTCAAACAATGCAATGATGATGATTCCTTTGAAACGCTTTGATAGGAATTTGTAATATTGTACACTTGTTGTGTTGCATGTGTAAAATCTTTGCATGTTTTACACATGTGCTAGTTCATGGATATATATGAATGAAATTACAGGGCATAGAGACAGTTGTAGTCTCTATTCTCTCTCTCCCATTTTCCAGTTCATCTCGGCCACCACGTTTCCTCCAACAGTTTACTGGCTTGTTTTTTGATTCTTCTTTTACGTGAACTCTCTTGAGCACCATTTCCTCATTTTTCTCTACATATTCTTCTTCATTTGCCTTTACAACAAGATGGATTTAGGTTTCCAGGCTTTGACTCTTGCAGTTGTGGTTGGATTGGTAACCTATGTTTTCCTATTTGGTTTTGTTAGGAAAGTAAACGAGTGGTACTATGTTATCAGGTTGGGAGAAAAGAAAAGTTCTCTTCCACCAGGTGACATGGGATGGCCTATATTAGGCAATATGTGGTCATTTCTCAAAGCATTTAGATCCAAAGACCCTGAAACTTTCATCAACAACTTGGTTCAAAGGTATGGCAAAACTGGAATTTACAAAACCCACTTGTTTGGAAGTCCAAGCATCATAGTTTGTAGTCCGGAAGCATGCAAGAAGTCCTGACAGATGAAAGATTTGTTCCTGGTTACCGTGAATCAGCAACCAAGCTATTAGGAAGCAAGTCGTCTAACAGTCTTTGGCATTTAGAACGCAGGCGTTTGCGCAAGGTAAGCACGGCTCCCGTCCAAAGAAATGAAGCAGTGGCCATGTATGGTGGACATATTGAGGAGATTGTGATGAATTCTTTGGAAGAATGGAGCAGCATGAATAGGCCAATTGAATTCTTGAAAGAGATGGAGAAGGTAACTTTCAAGGTCTTATCACATGCATTCATTCAGCAGTCATTAATGGAGAAGTATCATAGTGACTTCGTTGACTTCCACAATGGATTATCATCTACTACCGGTGCCAGCAGTGGTATTCCAGGTTTTACATTTTATAAAGCTCTCAAGGTGAATTTTCTTCAACTACAACCTAAAACAAGATACCATCTTATTAAGTTCATTTACTAATAATAAGAGACTTGGATGCATGCAGGCAAGGAAAAAGCTGGTAAAGATCATCCATGATTGGCTAGATGAAAGAAGGACAATGATTAAACATGTTGAAATGAGAGGCCCCCCATGGATCTACTTATGGAAATTGAAGATGAGAAAGGCGGTAGGCTTAGCCATAGTGATATATCTGAGCTACTACTAACATTCTTGGCAGCTGGCTATGGAAGCATGGCAAATGCAGCAACCTGGTCTACCATCTATCTCCATGACCATCCTGAAATGTTGAAGAAAGCTAGGGTAAAATAGTCATCTTTGGGTATTGTCACTTCATTTGATTCATTATTTCATTGCTTAATTTGGTGCTTCCTAGGAAGAGCAAGAGGAAATCTTAAAGAGAAGACCATCTACACAAAAGGGGTTGAACCTTTCGGATATCAGACAAATGGAATCTCTCCAAGGTAAAATAATTTAAGCCCTTGTTCTTAATTTCACCTTGGATTTACCTAAGTTAGTTTTCACATTCTGTGTAATTTAGGTGATTGATGAGACATTCAGAAACTTTAATCCAGCATTTTCCATTCCCCGAATGGCACTAGATGATATTAACATCAATGGTTAGTGAAACACGTATTGGTTTGGCCACATATTTCCTTAATTACTCAATATCTGTCAACTTCATCTGTTTTCTTTCAAAACTTTGGGCAAAGTAATGACAGTCTAAAAAGGAAAACTATATTTTTGCAGACTATATCATACCCAAAGGATGGAAGGTGCTAGTTTGGACAAGGGCTGTTCATATGGACCCTGAAACTTATGTGAATCCGAAAGACTTTCTTCCTTCAAGATGGGATGTAAGTAATGCTATGGAACTCATTTTCTTGTGATAACTTTGGAGATAAGATCTTAAGTGCAATTGCCTTCAATTTCCTCTGCATATATGGCAGAATCAGAAACTCAAAGCAGGATCGTTTCTACCCTTTGGAGCAGGAAGCAGAATTTGCCCTGGAGCGGACTTTGCCAGGCTTTCGATCTTCATATTTCTTCACTATTTTCTCCTTAACTACAAGTGAGTATATGGCTTCTGCTATATTACAGCTATCCATGACTATGAGTGCATTAAAAACCGACTTATTTATGGAAATTTTCTTCTTTTATCCTATTTGCAGACTTGAACAGATTAATCCTGGAGGCCCAATTGTGTATTTGCCATATCAAAGGCGTGCAGATAATTGCCTTGCAAATATAATCAAGCTCCAACCATCTCTGCATCTTCCGTCTCCTTCTTGCTGAATTATATTAAGTGTATTTTACCCATCAACTTGAATAAAAATGGCTTTCAGCTATAGCTATTCCCAGACGGTATTTAAGTGATACAGATTCAAGCTATTAAAATAAATAATTTTGTATTTTATATATTTTTTCTGGGATAAATACGTATTTCCAGTATCCAGTAGGTAGGACAAAGAACTACCTCAAAGGACTAATTACAAAGACAGTTGCAAAGCAACTACTAGTTCAAATTGAGACCCCAACTTTGTAAAATTGAGACCCCAACTATTACAAAAGAATAAATTAATAGGGTCTTTAGCAACATTACAAAAACCATTAAGCCTATATCTAATGACATTACAAATATTAGAAAAGGCCTGATCAACAGTTTGCATTTTTTAGAGAAGACATGATCAACGGTTTGCATTTTTCCTTGAAAGATTCTGGCATTCCTCTCACACCAGATAGTATAAAAAAAAGCATTTCATGCCGGTCTAAGAATGAAGGAAATCAACGACTTGCCTTTGATGCCCATTGAAGCTCACCTTGCCAGTCCTTCACATCCCGTGTTAGTCTTGCGCACCTTGCCAGTTGCCAGTCCTTCACATCCCTTGTTAGTCTGCAAGCTAACAAAATACGTTTCTATAGTATTTTATATTTTTCTAGTTTCTGTTTCTTAGATTAAGTTAGATTTAGATTTCTTTGGCCTTAAGTTTAGGATTATATTCTAGTACAAAAGGCCTAGCATTGTACTCAGTTTTTTAGTGGTTTCTGAATAAGATTTCTCCGAATTCTGTTTTGGTATTTTCACTTTTACATTATTTTAACACAGGCAAGAGATAGAATGTGAAGACATTAATTTCCTGTCGGATTTTTTGTAATTGTGGTACAAGAACGTAGCTTTCAACTAAGTAGTCTTGGAGGCCCATTTTGTGTATGCCCTACAAATAGCTTCTTTGGCTTAATTGCAATTTGTTATGCCCCAGATGATCAAAATAATTTTAGTACCAAATGGTAATAAATAAGAGATGAGAAATAATAAGGTAAGTGGGAAGAAAATCAAGACACAAATAATTTACGTGGTTCGGTTTAGGAGTCTACGTCCACGGGCGAAGGGGGAACAAATATTTCACTAAAGAGAAAAGGCAATTTACAAGTAGAGAAGCTCAAAATCCCAAAACCCAAATACACCCAAATCCTAAGCTAAACAAAGACACCACTAATGTGGATAACAAAACATACAACTTGTATGTTGTTGGAGGATTTGTTGGATGATGAAAATCATTTGCCAAAGCCTTATTCATAGGCCAAAATGAGCTTGTTCACCAAGTAGAGATCAAGGGCCACAAATTGATAATTGGTGACCAAGTAAAATCAATGGCCTAGATTGCTCACCTTGATGGCCAAGTACTTCCTAAGGAAGTTGTGCTTGGAGGCCAAGAACTTCTTCATGAAGTTGTGGCAATCTTAGCCACGTCACACAATTTATGTGGAAAACAGAACATTCAGGTAAAAAAGAACTTGTTTGCAAAGTTGAAGCTTAGTTTCCTATGAAAATGATCGATCAAACACAGATAGAAGATGTAAAGAATCATAATTAGTTGATGAGTGCAATAATTTACACTATTTAGAGTTTATTTAGATTAGATTTTGAGTATTAATATTGCACTTTCTAAATGTTTTTTATGATAAATTCTCACATTTTGTGTTTTTGAGTTTGTGAATTAATTTGGAGTGATTTTAGGGAGAAAATCATAACTTTCAATCCGGAAATCCGTTCGAGGGGATTCAAGTGCCCATTGAAAGAGAATTCAAGGCTCTACAACTTTCATTAAGGACTTGAAAGCTAATTTGGACTTGAAGAGAGTGAAAATGATGAGGAAAGTTGAAGATTGACGAAATTCTGACGAAGTCCAAGTTGGGGCCGGGTTGACCCCAAGCTGGCCCCAAGTTGAGTCTAACGGAATCTTTCCCCTTTTATTCCAGATTTTTCGATTTTGCCCGTGATTAGTCCAAATTAGTTCAGGACTTTTTGTATCCCTATAAATACAGACTTTTAGAATTATTTTACTAGCTTTGACTCATAAAAACTATTTTCCTTGTTGGAGAGAAGATTTCCTTGGAGATCTAGTCTAAGATTTCTTTTCTCTTTTATGTTTATGTTCTTTAATAAATTATTTTCTTGTGTTTTTATTATGAGTATGAGTAGCTAAATTCTTAACTGGGGTTTAGAGTGTAGCCAATTGGGGATTACTGTTTGATTTATGAATTGAATTGTTTTTCTTTCAAGTTGGATTTATTTTCCTTGTTCTTCATGAGATTTATATACCTGATCAACATATAGATTGTCTTAGGGATTGTGTGATGTACTGACAGGAGAAGCATAATATTTGCACTAGGAAAATAGACAAATAGGTTAGATTACACATAAATCTTAGGCTAATTTGATAGGTGTATAATTACTTGTTCTTAATGAATCTAGTTAATAATAAATGTGCAGATCTTTTGGCTACGTTGGCTCATGATAATCCTCCGGGAGTGAGTTGGTGTGACGAAGCTCCGGTTGCCTCTTCTTGAAGATGATAGGATAGGGGAGGGTGTTTTATAGCTTTAATCTTATTTTCTTGTTCTTTAGTAGAAAAAAAGAAAAAATGAATTTAGTTAATTAGGTTTTCATCGACGGATAATAAATCTAATTAATTATGTATTCTTGTGGAGACTTGACGGAGCACATAGGTAATTAAGTGTAATTTTATTTCAACTTTGCATCAATTCAACTTATAGGTTAGGTAGTAATTTCCCAATTAGGTGAAATCTGAAGCCTTAATTTTTCAATTATTGTTTTTTCACATCTTTATTTATTTCTCTGCTTTTATATGTTTTTAGTTTTAATTTACTTGATATCTCTCAATTTTCCTTCTCTTAATAGAACTAATTATAATAGAAATTCTTTGTTCCTCGTGGGTTCTACTCTTAGAATACGTTATGATTTATTACTTCAACTGACTCTGTGTACTTACAGATTTGGTACATCATTAGTTGTGGAAAAAAAAAACCATAATTAGTTTCATTTTCCTTCATTATTTTCTCCTCAACTATAACTGAGTTTAGCTTGATTTCCCTGACTATCACTACAATTTAAATTACAATTTAAATGTCTAATCCAGTTTCTTAGGACAAGTACTTTGCTTTTTTGCAAGAATGCAGGCTTGAACGGTTGAACACCTTAACCCAGGAGGACCACTTAACTATACTTACCTTCACCAGACCCGGTAGACAAATTTCGTGCGAAAATCATTAAGCTCCATTGATTTATCTTCTGGTATCAATATTAAACATTACACTAATTTCCTTCTCTTTCAACTCCCGTGTTTAGCCAGGAGCTGGGTTGTAACATTTAAGTTTTGCTCCGTTTTCTGTATGACTAAGAATAATATATAGTGGCATCAAAATATGCATCGGTTTCATCTGCTCATCGATTTTAACCATTTTTTCTCGGTTTCTTTAGATATTTGACTTACCAATTCGTGCTCCAAGCAGCAATTGCGATTTCCCCAAAAACTATCAAATGTCAATTGATCAAAGTGTCTAATTCTAAACTTTAACAAAGCGTATTTCTTTCAATTCTAAACTTTATCAAAGATGATCATAGCCTCCCTTATTGCAAGAACTTCCGCCTCATTTGAGTCGCATATTCCGACCGATTTTGAGAACTTGATCAACGCATTTCCGTATTCATCTCTAAGTATACTTCCAATACCTCCTGGTCCTGGCTTTCCTTTCACTGCCCCATCAACGTTGAACTTTAGCATACCTTGTTGAGGAGGACTCCAAGTAACGTTACGATTAGACTTGGCTTTAACACAGGCTACTGAAACGCAACAAGGATATCTATAAATATCCAACACCGAGACATTAATACATGGCCATTTAGCTTTTGACCACCAAGCCACTCTCCATTTAATAAGAGACAAGTTGATCGGTCCGGGCTGGAGCGTCGGACATTCTTTGTTATAGATTTTTTTATTATTATTTGAATGCGGAAAGGATTTTGTTTCAAAAATTTGTAATTTTATTAGTATTTTGTGTATTTGTGAAGTAGTTTTCCAATTAAATGGATCTCAAATATCTATATATATAACTTATTAATGGTGGTTGAGTTTTATAGTTGTAAAATTCATTTTTTGTTGATAAAATCGTAGCTTGTAATCCATTTCTTATTCTCGGACATTAACCTTTGCTACTTAAAATATCATCTTTCTCATAAATCTAATTAAATTCTTTCTATCATTATAGTTTGAGAAAGATGAGAGACGTTTTTATCTTTTAAAAGAAAATCATTAAATTAAAACAAAACCAAATAGTCTGAAGACTTTAATGGGTTTTACATAGAAAATTATAGAAATAATCAAATTAGGAAGAACAAAAAGAGGGCACAAAGTGGGTAAATGGGTCTTCCAAAAAAGTGGTAAAAGACCAAAATGAATGGTGAGAAACTAATTAAGGGTTTTCTTAGTAAATAAATAATACATGATTTTATGGTTAATAAATGCTTTCACATTCAGCTGGTTAAAAA